>PVIC010030560.1:0-10932 GCA_004025085.1 Thryonomys swinderianus
CAGGCTGGCCCTGAGCTCACTATGGTGCCCAGGCAAGCTGCCACGAACTCAGCAATCCTCCCGTCTCTGCCTCCCGAGTGCTGGGATTACAGGCGTGAGCCACCACGCCCAGCATTATATGTGGTAACCGGGGATCGAACTCAGGTCCTTACGCTTGCGAGGCAGGCGCCGGAACCACTGAGCTAACCCTCCGGCCCAGCAAAAGCAATTCTAAGCAACCAGGATATGGCAGGAGTATTACAATGCCCAACTTAAAACTGTACTATAAAGCCACTGTGATAAAAACTGCATGGCACTGGCAACAGACCCAAAGGCCAGTGGAATAGATAAGATCCAGAAACAAATCAAGATACACTAAGCCACCTTGTCTTTGACAAAGGAGCCACACATCCTCAATGAGGGAAAGACAGCCTCTTTAACAAATGGTGCTGGAAAAACTTTTTGACTCTAACCTGCCAAAAACTCAAGCTAGACCTATCTCTTTCACTGTGTACTAAACTAAAATCACAGTGGATTAGACTTAAACATTAAAACAGAAACAATAAACCCGCTGCAAAACAGGTTAGGTCGAACTCTTAGAGACATTGGCTTTGGTACATACTTTAGGAATAAAACCTCTATAGCACAAGAACTAGCAGAAAGAATCAACAAATGGGATCTCATCCTATTAAAAAGCTTCTGCACAGCAAAAGAAACCATTGGCACCACTAAAAGACAACCAACAACATGGTAAAAAAAAAAAAAACATTACTAGCTGTTTGTCAAAGGACTACTAACTAGAATATATATATATAAAGAACTCTGGTATGAGAACCCATAGATATAAATAAGTTCTAGAATGTATAATATATTTTGTAAAATAGGAAATATTCAAAGGGAATGTGGTGGGGTAATGTAATGAGGGGAAAGAATAAATATGATTTGAAAAGAAAAAGAAATAGCATGTATACAAGGGGTGGAGTGTTAGGGTTATGGGTAAAAAATGAGAATTAATTTCTGTCATATACTGGTACAAATTCCCCAATGTTGAGTGTGATTGTGAGCTGTATATACAATGTACCAATAAAGAATTCAATTTAAGAAAAAAAATTTAAACAAATCAGTCACCGCAAATTTAAAGACCCAATTCAAAAATGGGCATCTAAAATGAACAGCACTTCTCAGAGGCAGAAGTCAAAGCAGCCAAGAAGTATATGAAGAAATGTTCAACATCACTGGTCCTTTGAGAGATGCAGATGAAAACAACACTGAGATTTCATCTCACTCCACAAAGAATGATTGCTATTGTGAAATCAACCAGCAATAAATGCTGGCGAGGCTGCAGGGAGAAAAGAGCCCTTCTCCACTGTTGGTGGGATTTTAGACTTGTGCAACCATGGTGGAGATCAGTGTGGATGTTCCTCAGAAAACTAGGATTAGAGGTCCCATTTGACCCTGCTATTCCCCTGCTAGAAATATACTCAAAGGAATTAAAAGAATTATATCATAAAGACATATGTACACCCATAGAACTTTCATAGAAGCTCAGTTTGTTATAGCCCAATCTTGGAAACAACACAAATGCCCAGCAACTGGAGACTGGATATAGAAGATATGGTTTTTCTATAAAATGGAGTATTATTCTGCCATAAAGAATGAAAGTTTGAGTTATTTATGTACAAATGGATACACCTTGAGGACACACAAATAAGTGAAATAAATAGGTCACAGATATGTAAATACCACATCTTTTCCCTGGTATGAGAGCCTGTAGATGTAAATGAGTTCTAGAATATATGATAGATTTTGTGCAATAGGAAATATTCAAAGGGAATGGGGCAGGGGAAGATAATGAGGGGAAAGAATAAATATGATTTGAAAAGAAAAAGAAAGCACATGTATATAAAGGAGGAGGGGTTGTGGGCTGGGTTGGGATATGGGTAAAATGAGAATTAATGTGTGTCGTATACTGGTACAAATTCCCCCAATGTTGAGTGTGATTGTGAGCTGTATGTAAAATGTACCAATAAGAATTCAATTTAAAAAAATTCATTGGGGAAAGAAATAAGAAGATATGTACAGAAATAAGTTGTCAATAAGGAATGTGAACATAATGTAGTCCAAAATGTACCAATAAACACAATTTATTAAAAAAAAATCATTGGGAAATGCAAGAACTTAAAACAGCCTAAATAATCTTGAAAAAGAACGTTGGAGAACTAATACTTCCCAACCTCAAAGTTTGCTAAAAAGCTAAAGTAAGTAAAGTATTCCCTAACTTTCCATGAAATACAATTCAAAGTTCAGGAAAAAATTTTGCATGTACACTGATTTTTCAACATGGTTTCCAATCCCAAACATATCAACAGGGAAATAATCTTTTAAACTAATAATGCTGAGGGCCAGAGAATTAGCTCAGTGGTTCCGGTGCCTGCCTCGCAAGCGCAAGGACCTGAGTTCGATCCCCAGTAACCACATATAATGCTGGGCATGGAAACACGCCCACCAACAATCAACACCGCATACCACAATGCCGGATGTGGTGGCTCATGCCTATAATCCCAGCACTCGGGAGACAGAGACAGGAGAATTGCTGAGTTCGCGGCGGCTTGCCTGGGCACCATAGTGAGCTCAGGGCCAGCCTGAACTACAAAGCGAGACCCTGTCTCAAAAGCAAAAAAAAAAAAAAATAGTGCTGAAATATCTGGCAATTCATGTGCAATAAAATGAAAACTGTACCATGTTTTCACAACATACAAAGAGGTATTTTAAAATAGATGAAAGACCTAAAAATATAGCTAAAAAATACAAGATTTTTTTAAAAAAACAAAGGACAATATATCATTCATATGTAGCTGCTAAATAAAATATATGACATAGTAGTACACACCCATAATCTCAGCATTTTGGAGGCCAAAACAAAAGGCTCACTGCAAGATTGAAGCCAACCTGGGCTACATAGTGAAGTTAAAACTAGCTTGCACTACAAAGCAAGACTTTGTCTCAAAAAAAAGAAAAAAAATCGAATTTCTTATGTACAATATCAAAAGTACAAGCAAAAGAAAAAACAGGTACACTGAACATTATCAAAACTACAAATTTTGGGGCTGCAGATGATAGAATATACAAAGGGAAAAGAATCCATAAAACAAAACAAAATAAAAACTTGCAAATCATATGCCTTAAGAGGGTATCACAATTCCCTACTTGAAACTGTACTACAAAGCCACTGATTAAAAACACACACAAAAAAACCAGCATGGCATTGGCAAAGAAACAAGTCTGAGGATCAATAGAACAGATTTTAGAAGGTCCAGAAATAATTGGAGACACTCTAAGCCACCTCATCTTTGAAAAAGGAGCCAAACACCCTCACTGGAGGAAAGATAACTCCTTCAAATAAATGATACTGGAAAAAACTGGGTTTCAACTTGCCAAGGATTGAAACTCAACTCGTACCTTTTACCATTCACTAAAGTAAAATCAAAATGGATCAAAAATCTAAATATTAAAACACAAACACTAAATCTGCTAGAACATAAGTTAGGTAGAACTCTTAAAGACATTGGAGCAGGAAAAGACTTTATGAACAAAACCTCAGACACATGAGAACTAGCAAAAAGATTTAACAACTGGGTCTCATCTCATTCAAAAGCTTTTGTATAGCGAGAGAAAGCACCACAGAGTAAAGAGACAATCTTCAATATGGGGGAAAAAATTTACCAGCTATACTTCAGACAAAAGACTAAAATATGCAAAGAACTATTTAAAAAATCAGACCTCCCCCAGAATTTAAAGACCTAGTCCAAAAATGGGCATCTGAAATGAACAGACATTTCTCAGATGAAGAAGTAGAAAGAGCAAGTAAACATAAAAAAAAAAGTGCAACAGCACTAGTCATTCAAGAGATGCAAATGAAACCAAAGCTGACATTCCACCTTCTTCCAGAAAGGATGGCCACTATCAAGAAAGCAAGGTGCTCCCCCACCACATTCGCTTTGAATATTTCCTATTTTACAAAATCTAGCATACATTCTAGAACTCATTTACATCTACAGGTTCTTATACCAAAGAAAAGATATGGTATTTACATATCTGTGATCTATTTATTTCACTTATTAGTGTGCCCTCCAGGTGTATCCATTTACACATAAATGAATGAATCTTGTCATTCTTTATGGCAGAGTAATACTCCATTTTGTTAAAAAACCACATTTTCTTTATCCAGTCTCCAGTTGATGGGCATCTAGGTTGTTTCCAAGATTGGGCTATCACAAACTGAACTGCTTTGAACATATGGTGGGGAACATAATGAGGAGAAAGAATAAATATGATTCAGAAAGAAAAAGAAATAGCATGTATATAAGGGATGGGGGTTCTGGGTGGATGGGGATATGGGTAAAAATGAGAATTAACTTCTGTCATATACTGCTACAAATTCCCCAGTGTTGAGTGTGATTGTGAACTGTATATAAAATGTATCAATAAAGAATTCAATTTTTTTAAAAAGACAAACCTACTACAACACACACAAGAAAGAAGAAAGAAAGAAAGAAAGAAAAGAAAGGAAGGAAGGAAGGAGGGAAAAGAAGAAAGGAAGAAAGGAAGAAAGAAAGAAAAGAAAAGAAAGAAAGAAAGAAAGAAAGAAAGAAAGAAAGAAAGAAAGAAAGAAAGAAAGAAAGAAAGAAAGAAAGAAAGAAAGAAAGAGCAAGAAGAAGTAGAAATGCTCACAGGGCTGTGGGAGAAAAGGATCCTTCTCTACTACTAGTGGGAGTATAGACTGGTGCAACCACTGTGGGACATGGCATGGAGAGTCCTCAAAAAACTATGATTAAAAGTTCCATTTGACCCAGCTATTCCCCTTCTGAGTATGTTACCAAAAGAATTAAAAACATACTATATCAATATATGTGCATTTCTGTTTATAACAACACAGTCTGTAGGTAGCTAAATCTTTGAAACAGCCCAAATCTCTACCAACTGGTGAGTAGGTAGAAAAGATACAGGTTGTTTTTTGTTTCGTTTTATGAAGTAGAGTAACTCTCAGCTATAAAGAAAGATAAACTGGACAGGAGACATTTATAGCTAAATGGATGCACCTTCAGACCATGCTCTTAAGTGAAATAAATAGGTCACATGTGTAAGTACCAAATTGTTTCTTTGTTGTGAGAAAATGAAAATGTAAATGAGGACCAAAATGTAAAATAGATACTGTGAAATAAGATGAAAATGTTAAAAGGGGACCTAGGAAGCAGCAGCAGGAGAAAGAAAAAAAGACAAGAAAAAACTGAAACAAAGCTTTTTTAAATCAGAAGGGGTGGATGGGTTGAAATGAGACAGAGAGAGAACAGGAAAAAACCTACATACACCATATACAGGCATAAAATTCCAATGATGTTCATACTTTATACCTAAAATATACCATGAAATTTAATGAATAAAAAAATGCCAAAGAGCTGTATCTAGATTATATAAAAAAAAACTTCTACAACTCAATAAGAAAAGATAAACTGACCTTTGAGTTGTTTGCTTTGTTGGTTGGTTGATTGGCTTTGAGCAGGGTCTCTATATGTTGCCCAGGCTGGCCTTGAACTCACTAAATATGTATGTAGCTCAGCCTGGCCTTGATTTAGAATCCTCCTGGCTTTAGCCTCCTCAGTGCTGACATTATAGGTGTGCACTACCACAACTGATCTAAAAAACCAATTTTCAAAAGGCAAGGGGGCCAGGGATGTAGCTCAAGTGGTACTACACCTACCTTGGAAACACAAGGGCCCAAATTTGATACCCCTTGTACCATAAAAAAATTTAATTTAATTTAATTAATTAATTAATAAAAGACAAGGATCTGAACAGGCATTTCCCCCAAAGATATATAATTTGACAAAAAACACATTTAAAGTGTGTGCAATATCATTAGCCATCAGGTAAAAAAACAATGAGGTATCCTTTCTCACTCACCACAAAGACAAATCAAAAGCCAGAAAATAGGATTGGAGATTTAGCTCAGTGTTTCTGGTACCTGCCTATCAAGTGCAAGGTCCATAGTTCGATCCTGGTAACCACATACAACAAAACCAGGTGTGGTGACTCACGCCCACCAGCAATCAGTACCACATACCACAATGCCGAGCATGATGGCTCACACTTGTAATCCCAGCACTCGAGAGGCAGGAGGACTGCTGCGTTTGAGGCTTGCCTAGGCTACATAATGAGCTCAGGGTGAACCTGAACTACAAAGTGAGACCTTGTCTCAGGGGGAAAAAAAAGCCAGAAAATAAATAAATGTTGGCTCATATAGACAAAAGCTGGAAACCTCATACATCACATTAAGAATGTAAAATGGAAAAGCCATTGTGGGAAAGTTCAATCGTTTCTAAGAAAATTAAGCCCAGAGAAAACATGACCCAGCAATTCCACTCCTATGTACCTAGGAAAAATAAAACATGCGTCCAAACAGATATGTGTACAATATTCATACCAGTATTTTTCAGATAGCTAAAAAGTACATTCTATCAATTAATGAATGGAAAAACAAATACAATATATCCTTTCAATAAAACATTATTTACCAATAAAAAGCAACAAAATATAGCTGTATCAAAATCAGTATGCTTGAGTCTTAAAAAAAAGCTTCACTCAACGCAAGGAGAGCGTGGAGGGAAGTATTTCAAGCATTGAAGGAAAACCTCCAACCTAGACTGTTGTATCCTGCAAAACTATCTTTCAGAATAGAAGGGGAAATAAGATACTTCCATGACAAAGAGCACTTGAAAAACTTCACAAATATGAAACCTGCACTCCAAAACATTCTAAAGAATATCTTGGAAAAAAAACACAGAAAACTCAATACCCATGAGACCCAGGAGAGTGAATTCATTGGGGCAAACAAGAAACTAAATAGAGAAGGGGAAAGGCAAGGAAGGGGGAAAAAAACAAAAACAAAAACAGGGAAACATGAAAGTTCTGAATATGTCCATATCAGTCATAACCATTAATGTCAATGGCCTCAATGGGCCTATTAAAAGACACAGACTAGCAGATTGGATCAAAAAGCAAGATCCTACAATCTGCTGCATACAGGAAACACACCTAATTCAGAAGGAAACCTATAGACTGAAAATAAAACGTTGGAAAACAATCCTCCATGCCACAGGAAACTGCAAAAAAGCAGGAGTGGCTCTCTTCTTTGCAGATAAAAGAGATTTCAAACCCAAACTGACTAAAAGAGATAAAGAAGGTCACTATATCCTCATACAAGGAACTATCCAAGAGAAACAAATAACAATCATAAATATTTATGCACTGAACTCTAATGCACCCAACTATATAAAACAAACATTATTGGACATGAAAAGCCAGTTAACCACGAATACAATAGTAGTGGGGGACTTCAATATTCCATTGTCACAAATTAAGAGATCAACTGGACAAAGAATCAATAAGGAAATACTTGAGCTAAATCAAACTTTTCAGCAAATGGGCTTATTAGATGTCTACAGAATTTTTCACCCTACAAAGCGAGAATATACCTTCTTCTCAGCTGCTCATGGATCATTCTCCAAAATAGATCACATTATAGTCCATAAAACAAGCTTAAGTAAATGCAAAGGAATCGAAGTGATCCCCTGCATACTATCAGACCATAGTGCCTTGAAACTGGAGCTGAATAGCAGAAGAAATTCCAAAATCCTCACAAACATATGGAAATTCAACACCACTCTGTTAACGAACCAATGGACCACAAAAGAAATTAAAGAAGAAATTAAACAGTTTCTACAACTAAATGACAACCCCAGCACAACATGCAGGAATTTATGGGACAAAATGAAAGCAGTTCTGCGAGGGAAATTCATAGCAGTGAATGCCTATGCTCGGAAAATAGAGCAAACCGAAATAAACAATCTAATGATAAACCTTAGACAATTAGAAAAAGAAGAGCAAAACAAACCCAAAGCACACACTAGAGAGGAAATTATAAGGATCAGAGCAGAAATTAATGCAATGGAGACAAAGAGAGCAATACAAAGAATCAATGAATCAAAGAGTTGGTTCTTTGAAAGGATAAATAAGATCGACAGACAGTTAGCCAACCTTATCAAACAAAGGAAGGAAAAGGTTCAAATCCATGCTATAAGGAATGAAAATGGGGAAATTAGCACAGATCCAGAAGTCCAAAGGATCATAAACACGTACTTTGAAAATCTATACTCCAAGAAGATGGAAAACTTAGAAGAAATGGATAGATTCCTAGACTCATATGAACTTCCAAAGTTAAATGAAGAGGATATAAAAATGTTAAACAACCCGATGGCAATCTGTGAAATTGAAAATGTAATAAAAAAAAAACCTACCAACAAAGAAAAGCCTGGTCCTGATGGCTTCACTGCTGAATTCTACAAAACTGTTAAAGAAGAGTTAATACCAGTACTTCTCAATCTCTTTAATGAAATTGAAAGGGAAGCAGTACTCCCCAAATCATTCCTTGAAGCAACCATCACCTTGATTCCAAAGGCAGGGAAAGATCCCACCAAAAAAGAAAACTACAGGCCAATCTCTCTAATAAACATTGACAAAAAAGTCCTCAATAAGATACTTGCAAACAGAATACAGAGAGTTTATCAAGAAAATCATACACCCTGATCAAGTCGTATTTATTCCAGGGATGCAAGGCTGTTTCAACATACGTAAATCAACCAATGTAATACACTATATTAACAGACTCAAGGACAAAAATCATATGATTATCTCAATAGATGCAGAAAAAGCATTTGACAAAATCCAACACCCATTTATGATCAAAACCCTACAGAGAATTGGAATTGATGGACTTTATCTCAATTTAATATAAGCTATTTATGAGAAACCAACAGCCAGCATCATACTTAATGTGCAAAAACTGAAACCCTTTACACTAAGGTCAGGAACAAGACAAGGATGCCCGTTGTCTCCACCCTTGTTCAATATAGTGCTGGAAACATTAGCCATAGCAATCAGGCAGGACAAAGATATAAAAGGAATAAAGATAGGTAAGGAAGAAGTTAAACTGTCATTATTTGCTGATGATATGATACTCTATCTAGAGGATCCTAAAAATTCAACCAAAAGACTACTAGACTTAATTACCAGATTTGGTCGTGTTACTGGATACAGGGTTAATGCTCAAAAATCAACAGCCTTTGTCTACGCAAACAACAGACTCACTGAAAGAAATTGGGGAGTCAATCCTTTTCACAACAGCACCCAGAAAAATGAAATATCTAGGAATCAACCTAACAAAGGAAGTGAAAGACCTCTACTCTGAAAACTATAGGACTCTGAAAACTGAGATAGAAAAGGAAACCAGAAAGTAGAAAGATACCCCTTGTTTCTGGGTAGGGAGAACCAACATCGTCAAAATGGCTACACTTCCACAGCTACTATACAGATTCAATGCAATTCCAATTGAAATCCCAATGGTATACTTCACAGAGCTAGAGAAAATAATACAAAAATTCATCTGGAAACACAAGAAACCTAGAATAGCAAAAGCAATTCTAAGCAACCACAACATGGCAGGGGGTATTACAATCCCCAATTTAAAACTCTACTATAAAGCCACTGTGATAAAAACTGCATGGTACTGGCAAAGTAACAGACCTGAGGACCAGTGGAATAGATTAGAAGATGCAGAAACAACCCTGGATACTCTAAACCATCTTATCTTTGACAAAGGAGCCAAACATCCTCAATGGAGGAAAGACAACCTCTTTAACAAATGGTGCTGGAAAAATTGGGCTTCAACTTGCCAAAAGCTAAAGCTAGACCTATCTCTTTCACTGTGCACAAAACTAAACTCACAATGGATACGAGACTTAAACATTAAAATAGAAACAGTAAGCCTGCTGGAAAACAGATTAGGTAAAACTCTTGGAGAAATTGGCTTAGGCAGAGACTTTATGAATCAAACCTCTATAGCACAAGAACTAGCAGAAAGAATCAACAAATGGGATCTCATTCTACTGAAAAGCTTTTGCACAGCAAAAGAAGTCACTGACACTGCCAAAAGACCACCAGCATGGGAAAAAATCTTTACTAGTTGTTTATCAGACAAAGGGCTATTATCTACAATATATAAAGAACTTAAACAGATCAGACTCCCCAAGTTTAAAGACCCAATTCAAAAATGGGCATCTGAAATGAACAGATACTTCTCAGAGGCAGAAGTTAAAGCAGATAAGAAACATATGAAAAAATGTTCAACATCACTGGTCATTCAAGAGATGCAAATGAAAACAACACTGAGATTTCATCTCACTCCACAAAGAATGGCCGCGATTACAAAATCAACCAACAATAAATGCTGGCGAGACTGTGGGGAGAAAGGAATCCTTCTCCACTGTTGGTGGGATTGCAGACTTGTGCAACCATTGTGGAGATCTGTGTGGAGATTTCTCAGAAAACTAGGACTAGGGGTCCCACTTGACCCTGCCATCCCCCTGCTAGGAATATACCCAAAGGAATTTAGAAAATCACAGTGGAAAGACGGGTGTACACCCTTGTTCATAGCAGCTCAGTTGGTGATAGTTCAGTCTTGGAAACAACCCAAATGCCCATCAACTGGAGACTGGATAAAGAAGATGTGGTTTTTTTATAAAATGGAGTACTATTCTGCCATAAAGAATGACAAGATTGATTCATTTATGTGCAAATGGATGCACCTGTAGGACATGCTAAGGAGTGAAATCAATAGAGCACATATAGGCAAATACCGGATCTTCTCATTGATATGAACACCGGTAGATGCAAATGAGCTCTAGTAGTATGACAATCTTTTCAGAATGGGAAATTTCCAAAGGAAATTTGGTGTGGGGATGTAATGAGGGGAAGGAATACATATGATTCTGAAAGAAAATAAAAGAGCATGTATATAGGGGGTGGGGAGGTGTGGGTGGGGATGTGGATAAAAATGAG
>PVIC010030560.1:11032-21953 GCA_004025085.1 Thryonomys swinderianus
GTAAGGACCTGAGTTCGATCCCCGGTTACCACATATAATGCTGGGCGTGGTGGCTCACGCCTGTAATCCCAGCACTCGGGAGGCAGAGACAGGAGGATTGCTGAGTTCGCGGCGGCTTGCCTGGGCACCATAGTGAGCTCAGGGCCAGCCTGAACTACAAAGCAAGACCCTGTCTCCAAAAAGCAAAAAAAAAAATAAAAATAAAAATAAATGAGAATTGACTATGTCATATATTGGTACAAATTCCCCAATGTTATGTGTGAGTGTGAGATGTATGCAAATTTTACCAATAAAGAATGCAATTTAAAAAAAAGGTTTCAAAAGACATGCATTGTACCATTCTATTTACATGAAATATAAAATACCCTACCACTCACAATGTAAAGATTTGTTGTGGCTCACAGTTTGGGTAGGTTCAGCTCCTGATTAAATGGCTTAAAGTCAGAAATAGCATGCTAAGTGCATAATGAAGGAAAGCTGCACAACCCATACAGAAAACAGTCAAAGAAAAAAGAAGACATAGACAAGAATATACCCTTGAAGATCACACCCCCAATAACCTCCAACAAGGCCTCCTTCTCTAACAATAAGTATAGCGCCTCTATGATCTAATTGCCTCCTAAATATCTAGCACATTTAGGGATATTTTAGATCTAAACTATTAAGAGAAAGAACAATGAATAATCATAAGAACAATTTTTAATGTATTTTTAAATTAATTTTTCTACATTTTATATATAAATTATGATCATAACCAACACTGAGAAATTATACTAGTATATGACATATCTTAATTCTCATTTTTCTCATTCCCCTATTCTCCCCACAACCCACCACCCCATATACATAGGCTTTGTTTTCTTTTATTATTTTTTTAACCATCAAATTTTTTTCTTTCCCTTCTCTACTTATCCCTACCTCCCCCTTTTCCTTTTTCCTTTTGCACTAAATGTACATTTATAATCACATCAAAAAACAAAATAGTTGGAGTAGGGCACAGTGGCATTCACCTGTAATCTCACCACTCAGAAGAATGAAGACACAACTTCAGGCCCAGCTTGTGCAACTCTACAAAACCCTATCTTAAAATATTCAAGAAGGGCTAAGGTAGTAGTTCAGTGGTAGAATGTTTGCTTTGCATACTTGAGGCTCTAGGTTTGATTCCCAGTATTACAAAAAATACTACAATAAAAGATTGGCTATTAATTTAACAAAAAGGTGACAAATTTACACAATGTAAATTATAAAACAGTGCTGAAATTAAAGGCTTAAATAAATATGAGTCTACCATGTGTCTACTGACTCCAAGAATTTAATTATGAAGGTAATATCACCTAAAACAATCTATAAATTCAATCTTTCCTATCAAAATCTCAAAAACATTTTCTGCAAAAATATAAGCATTCTAAAATGCAAATAGAATCTCAAGATACCATTGGACAAAATAATATTGAAAAATGAGAATAAACTTAGAGAACTCAGAGTTCTGAATTTAAAACTTACCACAAAGATAGTAATCACAACAGTGTACAATGGGGCTTAGGGGTAAATAATGAAGAAAGAAAAAATATTAATGTTAAAAAAAAAAGGAAACAATACTTGTGTACATAGGGGTGGGGGGAAGTAGGGTGGGTAGGAGAGGGGGAAAAATGAGAATTAAGTTGTGTCATATACTGGTACAAATTCTCAATGTGCGGTGTAATTATGATGTAAAATGTGATAAAAATAAAAAATAAATAAATAGCCAGGCATGGTGGCTCACGCCTGTAATCCCAGCACTCGGGAGGCACAGGCAGGAGGATTGCTGAGTTCGAGGCTTGCCTGGGCTCCACAGTGAGCTCAGAGCCAGCCTGAACTACAAAGAGAGACCTTGTCTCAAAAAAAAAAGTTAAAAAAATAAATAAATAATTTTTTTAAACACTGTAAAACTGACATATAGATAAGCAATCCAAAGAAAAAGTCCATCAATAAATCCTTAAATATATGGTAGAGTGATATCAGTATCACTTAATGGGGAAAAAGATAAGCTGTTTGACATCATGCTGGGAAAACTGGATATTCACCAATAAAAGAATGTAGTTGGACATTTATAACAATCACATACAAAACTTAAGCCTAGGAGGAAGACTCCCCCAAAAAATGATTGACCATGCTGTGTCACAGGCTTCCTATGAGCCAGTGAGAAAGGATCAGGTTCCATGTGGCAGAGGCACTGGGGACCATAAATTCCTGTTAGAGGAATTGGAACAGTGGTAAACAGCAGAGAGAGCACTTCTCCTAGATTTGTCAATGAAAACTGACCCCACTAGGAGAGTGAAGACAGTCTGTGGAATATGGCCATCTGTGAGTTGGTGAGACCAACATTTGCTACAGGAACCCAGACTCATTTCAAGGGAAGGACAGCTTGAACCTGTAGAACCTTGTAGAGTCCAAACCTATTAGCCTGAATCTCAGTGGACTACAACTGCCTGCCTCAGATTAACTGATTTCTATCTGTATGCTGCTGCCCATGTTTTCTACTGGTGACAGCAGAGCCACATCCTAATGGGCCCTTTTGGTGTTTTTGTTGTTGTTTTTTAGTTTTTTGAGTCTAGGTCTCACTTTGTAGTTCAGACTGGCCCTTCCCTGACTATCTACCCTAGGCTAGCCTCGAACTTGCAGCAATCCTCCTGCCTCTGCCTCCTAAGTGCTGGAATTACAGGCATGAGTCAGCACACCCAGCATTGTGGTACATAGTACCAGGGGTCGAACTTGGGACCATGCACTTGCCAGCCAGATGACAGAATCACTAAACTAAATCTCCAGCTGCGCTCTTGTTGTTATTGTTTTTGTGTTATTGTGGGGTTTGGGCTCTTTTCTTTTCTTTCTTCTCCTTTCTTTATCATTTCTCTCTTTTCTTCTTCTTGTGTCTGTCCAATTTCAGGTTTTTTTCTTTTCTCAATCACCCTTATTTTAATTGAATTCTTTATTGGTACATTTTACATACAGCTCACAATCACACTCAACTTTAGGTAATTTGTACCAGTACATGACATGAGTTAATTCTCAATTTTACCCATATCCCTACCCACCCTACAACCCTCCACCCCCATATACATGTGCTTTCCTTTTCTTTTTAAATCACATTTTTTCTTTCCCATCATTACTTTTCCCGACCACATTCCCTTTGAGTATTTCTTATTTCACAAAATCTATCATACATTCTAGAACTCATTTACATCTACAGATTCTCATACCAGAGAAAAGATATGGCAATTACATATCTGTGACCTATTTATTTCACTTACTAGTGTATCCTCAAGGTGTGTCCATTTGCACATAAATAATTCAAACTTGTCAATCTTTATGGCAGAGTAATACTCCATTTTATAAAAAAACCACATCTTCTTTATCCAGTCTCCAGTTGATGGGCATTTGGGCTGCTTCCAAGATTGGGCTATCACAAACTGAGCTGCTACGAACATAGGTGTACATTTGTCTTTATGATATAATTCTTTTAATTCCTTTGAGTATATTCCTAGCAGGGGAATGGCAGGCTCAAATGGGTCCTCTAATTCTAGTTTTCTGAGGAATCTCCACACTGATCTCCACCATGATTACACAAGTCTATAATCTCACCAACATATAACATGTGGGAATTTATGGGACACAATGAAAGCAGTTCTACAAGGGAAATTCATAGCAGTGAATGGCTATACCTAGAAAATAGAGCAAACTCAAATAAATAATCTAATAATAAACCTCAATCTACTAGAAAAAGAGGAGCAAGACAAACCCAGAGCTTGTATTAGGGAAGAAATTACAAGGATCAGAGCAGAAATTAATGCAATGGAGACAAAGAGACTAAGAATCAATGAATCGAAGAGTTGGTTCTTTGAAAGGTAAATAAAATCGACAGACCCTTAGCCAACCTTATCAAACAAAGGAAGGAAAAGACTCAAACCCATGCTATCAGGAATGAAAATGGGGAAATCACCACAGATCCACTGAAAGGAAGTCCAAAGGATAATAAATACCTATTTTGAAAATTTGTACTCCAAAAAGGTGGAAAATATAGGAAAAAATGGACAGATTCCTAGACATATATGAACTTCCAAAGCTGAACAAAGAGGATATAAAAATGTTAAACAGAGGCTGGGTATTTAGCTCAAGTGGTACCGCACCAACCTTGGACACACCAGGGCCTGAGTTCAATCCCCAGTACTGCAAAAAATTAAAATTAAAGTTAAAAAATGTTAAACAACCCTGTATCAATCTATGAAATTGAAAATGTAATAATGAAAAAAAAAACCTGGGCCGGAGGGTTAGCTCAGTGGTTCCAGCACCTGCCTCGCAAGCTCAAGGTCCTGAGTTCAATCCCCGGTAACCACATATAATGCTGGGCGTGGAGACACACCCACCAACAATCAACACCGCATACCACAGTGCCGGATGTGTTGGCTCACGCCTGTAATCCCAGCACTCGGGAGGCAGAGACAGGAGGATTGCTGAGTTCGCAGCAGCTTGCCTGGGCACCATAGTGAGCTCAGGGCCAGCCTGAACTACAAAGCGAGACCCTGTCTCAAAAAAAAAAAAAAACCTGCCAACAAAGAAAAGCCCTGGTCTTGATGTCTTCACTGCTAAATTCTACAAAACTTTTAAAGAAGAATTAATGCCACTATGTCTGAAACTCTTTAATGAAAGTGAAAGGGAAGCTGTACTCCCAAATTCATTCTTTGAAGCAACCATTACCTTGATTCCAAAAGCAGAGAAAGACCCAACCAAAAAAAAAAAAAACTACAGGCCAATATCTCTAATGAACATTGATACAAAAATGCTCAGTAAAATATTGGCAAACAGAATACAGAGAGTTATGAATAGATGCATTTTTGAGGCCACATTTTTTAAGTTAAATAAGACATTTAAATACCACATTTTTAGACATTTTTTGTTTTTGTTTATAAGATTAGACTTCAAAATGACTGATTAGACCATGGCCAGCTTCACCCCTGATATCCATCATACATTTATTTTGGTCTTTTTTGAGCTGGCCTTCTAGTTGCCCGCAACCACATGAGTCATAGAACCTGAGAAAAACAAGTTGCTGAGTGGTTGAAAAAAATATTATGAGACCATCCAATTCCACAGCATGAGGTGAACCTACAGACCACAGAGATTTTATATCACCTTGCAGAATGCAAATGGGTCTGGACAAGGACAACTACCAGGTTAATAGAGGACTTGAAACAATATGAATCTGAAGCCAAGGATCTTCAAGACTTCCTCATAGAGAGTTGAATTTTTCCCCTGATAATCTCTCTAGCATTGTTTCCAACCATTTGAATGCTCTAGTTGACAGTGCAGTGGCCCTTCATACAAAGGATACATCACTAATATTATTCCTGCAGTGAGTAATTTGACCTCTGATCTTTTTCATACCATATCGCAAAACAAAGAACTCCAGCTTCAACTGGGAAAACTTGAAAAAAATCAGACTGCAAATTTTTTTTTTTTTTTTGCTTTTTGGAGACAGGGTCTCGCTTTGTAGTTCAGGCTGGCCCTGAGCTCACTATAGTGCCCAGACAAGCCACCGCAAACTCAGCAATCCTCCCATCTCTGCCTCCTGAGTGCTGAGATGGACTGCAAATTTAGTGTTAGAAAAATATCTGCAAGAAAATCTCAAAAAGGCAGAGCTCCATCTATCTGCTGAAAAGTCCAAAGGTGACAATCTATCTGAAAGCAAAGGCAGGGGAATTCAGATTCAGAGTCAGAGCTGCAAAGGAACAGCTATCAACTAGAGGCATGGATCCCTTTCTTTAAGAGAGAGTAATACTCCATTTTATAGGAAAACCACATCTTCTTTATCCAGTCTTGAGCTGATGGGCATTTATTTGAGTTGTTTCCAAGATTAAGCTATCACAAACTGAGCTGCTATGAATATGGCTGCACATATGTCACTATGACATGATTCTTTTAATTCTCTTGTGTATATTCCTAGCAGGGCAAGAGCAGGGTCAAATGGGACCTCTAATCCTAGTTTTTCTAGGAATCTCCACACTGACTGCCATACAGGTTGTGCCCGTCTGCATTCCCAACGACAGTGGAGAAGGGTTCCTTTTTCTCTACAGCTTTGCCAGCATTTGTTGCTGGTTAATTTCACAATAGCAGCCATTCTTTGTGGAGTGAGATGAAATCTTAGTGCTGTTTTCATCTGCATCTCTCAAATGACCAGTGATGTTGAACATTTCTTCATATGCTTCCTGGCTGCTTCTACTTCTTCCTCTGAAGTGTCTGTTCATTTCAGTTGCCCATTTCTGAATTGGGTCTTTAAATTTGGTAGTAATGATTTTTGTAAGCTCTTTATATATTCTAGATAATAGACCTTTGTCTGAGAGACACCTGGTAAAGATTCTTTCCCAATTTGTTGGTTGACTTTTTGCTCTGCTAGTGGTCTCCTTTGCTGTGCAGAAGTTTTCTTAAAGAGATCCCATTTGTTGATTTCTTAGCTCTCATGCTATAGAGGTTTTGTTCATAAAGTCTTTCCTTAAGCCAATGTCTCCAAGAGTTTTACCTAACCTGTTCTGCAGCAGGTTTAGTGTTTCTGTTTTAATATTTAAGTCTCTAATCCACTTTGATTTTAACTTTGTACACAGTGACAGAGATAAGTCTAGCTTTAGTCTATGGCAAGTTAAAGCCCAGTTTTTCCAGCACCATTTGTTAAAGAAGCTATCTTTCCTCCACTGAAGATACTTGGCTCCTTTGGCAAAGATGAGGTAGCTTAGTGTATATGGATATGTTTCTGGATCTTCAAATCTATTCCACTGATCCCCAGATCTGTTACTCTGCCAGTACCATGCAGTTTTTATCACAGTGGCTTTATAGTAAAGTTTCAAGTTGGTGATCTAATACTCCCTACTGCCAAACAAATATCTTTTTCCCTAGAAAAATAAGTCAATTAGAATTTTACAAAGTTTTTATCTACTTAGCATGCCTTAACAAAGTTTCTGTTCTTAGTTGAGATATAATGTCCTTATTGACAGAATAATGGTTCTAAGCTATCAATTGCATTTATATGCCCAAATACAAGGTTCATATTAAAAGCATTTTCTTGGAGCCCTGGGAAGGGCCTCAAGTGCCATTAAGCAGTGCTGTGACGTGGAAATTTCCTGCAAACAAGGTGAGACTAGAACATCACGGAATCTACAGTTCCTTGTGGGCAAGACTGGGTAAGCAGTGCAGTGGTGATGGACATCATGCCTTGGGAAGAAGGGGCCTGGGCACCATTAAACAGCACTCCAACCCAGAGCTTTCTTGTGACCGGGGTAAGACCAGAAGACCACAGAATCTCCATTTTCTTGTGTGCCAAACTGAATATTATTTTGTATGGGGAAGAACCTCCAGAGACTCCACCTACCTGTCTGTGGACACTGAATAAGTGTGGCAGAGGTGCTGGAACCTAGACAGAAGCCTTCAGTGCAGTCTTCTGCCCAGCACAACATGTTTTAAAAAAAAAACTTACTGGAAGACTGAAGAAATCCTGTTGACTACAACCCTTGGTGAGTTGGTAGAGTCAGTTCCACCCACAAGATCCTGGGCCCTTGCAGAGTTCAAGCCTTCAGGAGCTTACTGAGCTAAACTCAGACATTATACTCAGAACATAGACAAGGGATGGTGGCTGTCTCTCTGTAACTAATCAACTTCAATCACTGTACTACTGCCCATGCCATCTACTGGACACAACAGATCCACACCATGAAAGGGCCCTTTTTGTAGTGTTTTAGCTTTGCTTTTGTTGCTGCTGCTGCTGCTGCTGCTGCTCTTATTCTTTTTCTCTCTTTTTTCTGACCTTTCTCTTTTCATTAATCTGCCACTGCTGAAACTGTCCAATTTGGGGTTTTCTCTCCTCTCAGCTGATCTTATTTTTACAAAGAGGGAAAACAGCCTCCTTTTAGCCTGCTGCTGCTAGTTTCTCCATTCTCCTCTTGTTCCTTCGTCCTCTTCTGTCCTTCAGTCACAATCAGTTCCTATAAGTTAACACATTTCAGTCTTCCCTAATTTCTCTTCTTTCTGTATTATTATAGGAGGGAGAACAAAATTTTGCATGGTCCCCCTGTTCTTAGTTCTGTCTTATAATTGTCCCTTTTGTCTCCTTTGTCTTCCAGCATCTATAAGGTTTCCAAGGTCTATGTGAGCTCTACAGATCCATTAGCCCTATTTCTAATCTCTCCCTATCCTTCTGTCTCTCTACCTACCCAACTCCCCAGTGACCTTTTATTCCCACAGGGTGGTGGTGGTGCTATACTGAAGGGCCTGCATATTGTAAACACATTTCTGGTTAGTTCTAAATTTTGGCATATTATCATGAGGTTAAAGGTAGCAGAATAGTAATTTGCAAAGCTTATCATTTCCTGGGCTGTATCTGATACTGTGGATGATACCAATTGTATTATGTCAACAAAGACAATGTGATTGTTCTGTTCAAATACCTCCCATCCTGTGTCAGAACTGAGATTATCTAAGGGCCATTAGAGATCCAAGGAGGACAACCCAGGAAATATACATCTCCTATGGGCTCCAAATATTAGGAAGAAAGAGACTTGCAACACATATTCAGACAGAAGGCAAGGAATTAAACCAGTAACAACAGCAATAGCAAAGGAATAGAGCAAGAAAAAAAATTCAAAAACCCAGATACAAAGATCATCACCACAGGGAATCCATGAAAATGGAAATAGAATGAGCAAACAGAAGCTTAATCATCAGGATTATTTCAGACTGTAACAAAAGATCTTAAAAAAATGGAAATCAGAAATAATCTCAGAGATAAAAACAGATACGGCCACAGTGAGACATATTATATTATAACACTAAAGAAGAGATCACGCATATCCTAGGATCTTAGATTACAAATGCAATGATACCTGTTAAACAGTTTCAGAGTTCCACATGACTGAAAACTCCAACAGAAGTTTGCAAAATCACATGAACGAAGGTGAGGAACAAATATCAGGCCTAAAAGATAGGATTGCAGCCAAAGAACATGAAAGGAATAATTAATGGAAAATAGCAAGGGACCATGAGAAATCAATACAGCAGCACCTAGACAATACAAAGAAGAATAACATAAGACTGATTGGAGTCACGGAGGAACCAGGAGAGAGTGCAAAAGATGTTTTATAGAAAAATGGTTAACAAGGCTGGAGATATAGCTCAGTAGTTCCAGTGCCTACCTAGTCAGTGCAAAGTCCCTGGTTCAATCTCCAGAAATCACATACAACAATGCAGGGTGTGGTGACTCACCCACCAGCAATCACTACCACATACCACAATGTCAGTCATGATAGCTCTTGCCTGTAATCCCAGCACTCAGGAGGCAGAGGCAGAGGCAGGAGGACTGCTGAGTGTAAGGCTTGCCTGGGCTACATAGTGAGCTCAGGGTCAGCCTGATCTACAAAGACCCTGTCTCAAAAAAAAAAAACTATTTTGGACATCTTTGTTCTTTTATCAGTGCTCCTTACCAATTATACTATACTGTTATTTCCTGTTTTATTTTGTTTATGTGCCACTGGAGATCAAACTTGGGCCCTTGTGCTTCCAAGGTAGATGCAGTACCACTTGAGCTAAATCCCCCACTATACTACATTGTTATTAGCAGCTTAAGAAGAATATCTGTGGAAGCAAGAGGCACACATGGGAAGGAAAGTGTATTAGAGACTGACAAAAGTTTAACTTCATCAGGGCCGGAGGGTTAGCTCAGTGGTTCTGGCGCCTGCCTTGCAAGCGCAAGGTCCTGAGTTCGATCCCTGGTAACCACATATAATGCTGGGTGTGGAGACTCACGCCCACCAACAATCAACACCGAATACTACAATGCCGGATGTGGTGGCTCACGCCTGTGATCCCAGCACTCGGGAGGCAGGGACAGGAGGATTGCTGAGTTCGCGGCGGCTTGCCTGGGCTACATAGTGAGCTCAGGGCCAGCCTGAACTACAAAGCGAGACCCTGTCGCAAAAAAAGAAAAAAAAAAAAAGTTTAACTTCATCAGAAACTGTTAATACATTTGTGGTTAGTTTTGTTAGTCTTCTAAGCACAATTCTGTCAGGGGATACCCCAATAAGATCAGGAATAGTGTCACTGAAGTTGAAGTATTGGTCTACTCTTATTCTCTTTTGTATACATAAAGGCACCTGCCACATACATTCATATATACATGTGTGCATGTCACATGAAAGAGAAATGGAAACAAAGGGATAAGTAAAATTATTATAGGCAACTTAGATAGAAATTAATAAAGATCGCTTCTCGGCCTTTTGGCTAAGATCAAGTGTAGAAATTAATAAAGAGAGGGACTGGGCTCTCAAAGAAGTCAAGAGAAAAATAAAGAAATCAGAATTGTGGCTGGAGGTGCATCTGAAGAAGACCGGGCCTCAAGATAAAGATCTTGGCCAGACCTGCATGCCTACCTAAGGGATAAGCAATAATTTGGATTATACTATAATTAGTACCACTTGGTCTAGGAAGTTTAGCTAGGCATCAGTTATCCAGATAAGTCAGCAGAGGATCTGAACCCTCTCTTCACAAAAATGCCTTTGTTCTTTCCTTGTACCCTTGCTATATAACTCACTTCCCTACTGTATCAATATTAGCTAAGTGGTTATACTTGTATTTTTACTGGTTGATCATAGTTTAACCCACATTGCACTCACCTCATAATTTTATACCCACTGGTGATTTTTCTCTATAAAAAAATTCTTAGAGAAATGACCTCAGTATCAATCCACTTCCAGGAATCCTCCTTTCTCTCAGAAGTTCCCAATAAATCTTTCCTACTTTTAACTTCCTTTGTCCTTTGGAATTCATTCACCAATTTCAAGAGACACAAACTTGGCATATCCAACATCTAGCAGATCAGAAGTTTTATTTCTCCTATATCAAAATGGGC
>PVIC010030561.1:0-21848 GCA_004025085.1 Thryonomys swinderianus
TCCCGAGTGCTGGGATTACAGGCGTGAGCCACCACGTCCGGCATTTCCATGTAGCTTTTTTGAGGGGAAAGAGGAGCTATACTGGATTTGACCATTCACTGTGAGACCTGTTCAGAAATACAGTGAAGGCTGCTGCTGAGTCTCAACCTCACTACAAGAAGTTGCTTGTGGAACGTTAGGAACAGGGTGACAAGTTAACTTCTTCACTGATCTAAGGTTGACAGAAGGCTTTTTCCACTCTGCTATGAATAATGGATCATGAACAGCGCGTTAATGTGGAATTTTGTTTCAAACTGTAAAAAACTGCTAAAGAAACTCATGAAATGTTAAAATTAGTGTATAGTGATGGTGCAGTAGCCATGGAGACAGTTTCCAAGTGGTTTGAGCAGTTTCATCATGGCTGTGAATCAGTAGAAGACAAAAAGACATCAAAAACCCAAAAAGAGGTTGAAAGAACGAGTGAAATGGTTAGATCAAACAGTGAACTACTGAGAACACTTCAGAGGACCTGAAGGTCTGTTCCACTCAAAACATTTTAATAGACTGGGATATGAGCTGAGTACCAAGTTTGTTCCACATTTGACTGCTGAACAGAAGCAGCGTCCATTTGTCACTCTCTTTGGAGCGGTGCACCTGTGCCACTTCCTGTTTCAGTATTATAGTGAGTGTCAGGGGGACAGGAACTTGGTTCTGGAGTTACGACGCTGAGACCGTGAAGGTTCTGAGTTCTCAGTGGAAATTACCCAGGTGGGCTTTGTGTGAGAAAAGCACATCAGTCAAGATCCATCATTAAGGTGATACTGTGTTTTTTTATCTTGATGAAATTGCAGGGTTTAAGTTTATAACCAGGAACCCTGAACATTACAAGAGCTTGGAGCCTTTGCAAAATGAAGTGTGAAGAAGACAAATGAAATGGTTTTATCTTCTCTCATTAGGACGGTCCATGTCAAGCATCACTCAATGTGGCAATTTCTGTTAAAAACATGGTCGTCCCCCTTATTCACCACATGTGACACTACAAATTCTTGTTCTTCCTCAAAGGCAAAATGGCTTTGGAGGGTAAACATTTACAATAGATTTCAGATTATCAAGGTAGTCAGCACAGCACAACTACAGACACAAAAGAAGACTGCTTGAAGTTCTCACAAAATTACCCTGGCTGGGCTCAAATGTGATCTTTCTGCCTCAGCCTCCCAGAGTGTGGGACTATAGGCTTGCTTCACTAATGCATGGCATTTACCTCCTTTTTTTAAACAGCTATAAAAACTGAAAAGTCTGCTATTGCAATATCAGACTGGTATCATCCAAGAATTAGTCATTGTTTTGTAACTCCAGATTCCTCAGCCAGTGATATTATTTAAGTGTCTTTTGAGCTCTAAAGGAATTTAAAAAGGCACTGGGCATAGGCTGGTCAATTCAAAGGTAGGAGTATAGCTCCTAGCCTTGGCTTGATCTCCAGCACCCGAAAAAGTCTTGCCAAGTTGAAATTTCTCATAACATATTGACTTTTCCACCATTTTCAAGAAAATAGTGGTTTCTAAGTAAAACTAACCTGTTTTTTGTTAAAAACAAACAAACAAACAACACTGGGGATATAGTGGTATAGTGCTTTCCGAGCACAGACAGGGCCTTGGGTTCAATTCCTAATAGCATTTAAAAGGCAAAAAGAACAACCATCAAACCCTTTCTTTTTTACACTAAAATTAATGACTGAAACAAGTTTCCTGTTTATTTTCATGCAGTGATCTTATTATCTTCCTTCCTCCCTCTCTCCCTCCCTCCTTCCTTCCCTCCCTCCCTTCATAGTTCAGGCTGGCCCTGAGCTTACTATGTAGCCCGGGCAAACCTTGAACTCAGCAGTCCTCCTGCCAATCCTCCAGAATGCACTCTGGGGGAAAACCAGTTCCGGGTTTGAAGAGTTGGATAACTCCAATGAGTGGCATCATAAAAAAAAAAAAAGTAAGTCTTTGGAAAAGATGACTGATAGGCAGGAAAGAATAAAGACCTACTACTCCTGTGCAAATAAGCACAACTTCCACCCCTCCAAACCTGGCTTCTACAGCTCCTCAGGCGCGAGGAGGGACTGTTAGGGTCTGCGTGCTCTGGATAAGACGGCTGCCATCCCCACGATGAAGCTAACTGTCATGTACTGCAAAGGTACTAATAAAGGGGCGGGGGGAAGAATAGCACAACTAATGGATGTGGCTGTCCTGAAAACTGACAGGTTTAGTACTGTCATGTCTTTGGCTGAGCTCCAGGAACTGACTTCGAAACTAGGATTTAAGAATAAGTAGCTAATTTGGTAGGGTCAGGTCTGCCCTAAATCCACAGGAAAAATCAATGGGCTGCTTTCAGTGAGTACCAGAAGCCTCCCAGGGAGTAATGCAGATGGACTCAGAAATACGGTTTACAAGCCCTAGCACTGAAAAGTCCAGGAACTGTATATATCCCTGAGCAGACCGTCCCTGTGCACCGCTGTCATAAATATTCCACCCGACTCCTTCAATACTGATACAAGTGTAATTCCTTCCCCAGTTAATTGCTAGCCTCTCTCTTCCCTGGGTTAAGCCATCAGCTCAAGGATGAAACCTCTCCCCGCTGCCAGCTCATCCGACATGGACGGGATGTGCCTGGCTTTTCCTAGGGGGCTGCACAGGGTGGAAAGCTCACTCAGGAAGGGAAGCAGCTCAATACGGTGACTACTGGAAGACAACTCAATGGATCTCTGAGATGAGTCTGGCCACGTGTGGCCAGCAAAGACTGAAATGCTGCTGATCAGACCTGAGTTGTGTGCCAAATGTAAAATTCACGATGATTTCCAACGTATTCCACAAATATCTCATTGTTAATTTTTATACTGATTGTACGTTGGCCTTAGAATAGTTTAGATAGCAGGGGTTAAATATATTATTAGAATAAGCACTAATTTCCACATTTCATTGGCAGAAATTTAGAGTGATAATACTCTCCTGCCCTTTACTTATCTTCAGAACAGCTAAATGATGATGAGAGGTACACTAAATTGTCATGTGCTGTATCTGGTGAAAATCTGAGACACTGTCTCTCCAATAATCATAGTCTCACCATTTCTGTATATCTTCAGACCGTCCAGAACAGTGTTATGACCTTCTTTCTTCTTTACTTTTGTATTTTTTTAGTAATGTTTTTTCTATCACTGAGGACTGAACCCAGGACCCTTCCACTGACCTACATTCCCAGCCTATTTTGATTTTTGTTTTTTGAGACAGAGTCGTACTCTGTAATTCAGGCTGGCCTTGAACTCAGTATGTTTCCCAGACTGGCCTTGAACTTCTTGCTTTAGCTTCTCAAGTGCTGGGATGACAGACGTACACCACCATACCTGGCTGCACCTTTTTTCTTAGGCTACTACAAGAAGCCCTGCACTGCCATTTTAAATCTTCCCTCATGCCCCCTGATGGCGAGTCTTTTACAGCTTTTAACAAGGTAATGGGTCAGAAGCAGCACAGGTGCCATAGGTTCACCATCACTGTGACTAGACTCTACTTCTATAGAAATTCATCATCCCTGGCCGGAGATTTAGCTCTGTGGTTCCGGCGCTTGCCTAGCAAGTGCAAGGTCCCTGGTTTGATCCCTGCGAACCATATACAACAATACCGGGCATGGTGACTCACGCCCACCACCAATCAGTACCACACACCAGAAATCCCAGGCTTGGTGGCTCAAGCCTGTAATCCCAGCACTCAGAAGGCAGAGGCAGGAGGATTGCTGACTTCGAGGTTTGCCTGAGCTTCACAGTGAGCTCAGGGCCAGCCTGAACTACAAAAGCGAGACCCTGTCTCAAAAAAAAAAAAAAAAAATCATTTTCCCTGACCTAACTCTTGCTCTACTCAAATCTCCATCCTACTTCAGCCATTCATTGCCATGATCATATACTAGGTCTTCACATTACCAGTAACTTTAATAACTTTAACTTCACAGTACCAATAACTTTTATAACTAACACCCCCCAAAATTTTAATTTCAGGTACCTAAATCTCTAATCGCATTCTCTTTTCATCTGTCTTTAGTATCTTGATTCACTGGGGATTTAGCTCAAGTGGTACCACACCTATCTTGCTAGCACAAGGGCCTGAGTTTGATCCCCGGTACCACCAAAAAAAACAAATCTTGATTCAAAAACATTCTGGCTGGGGATTTAGCTCAGTGGTTCTCATATGCACCGGAGGGGTTGAAGGATTTGCGTCACCACGCTCAGATCTGTACTAGTGCCAGGAAGCAACGGCCCAGGTGAAGACCAGAGCTCCCCTGATGAGAACAGAGCCATCCTAGGAGAGGACCTGAGCTCCTCCAACCAGGAGAACAGTTCTATTTTTATCAGAAAAACCAGTCGCAGGAAGTTTCTCCAAGAAAATCAACAGCATTCTTCCCTTCCACCTCTCCTTTCATGCCAGGGGTAACAATCCCCAGATGAGGGCTGGGGATTTGGCTCAAGTGGCACTGTGCCTATCAAACAACTCCCAGGTGGGTCTTCCAAGTTGACCGTTAGTTAATCCACCACAGGCAGGTGTGGAAAGTCACTCAGGAACAGAAAGAAGCTGGATATGGTAACATAATCCGATGGGTCCCTCACAGGAGCTCGGTCCCACTGGAAACCTTACAGCTGGGTAGAAAACTTCAAGTGGTCTAGAAACCACACATTTCCCTAGTGCACTCGGTCACCAAGTCTTGTGTTCAATGAAATGTTCATTTCATTTTTATTTTAAAAGCAACCAGGAGATAACATCTACACTACACTACTGTCTGCCAACATTTGTGCTTTTAAATTCCACCTTCCCTTCCACTACTATAGGTGCACTGTCTATGCTACCAACTAAATGCCCCCAATTCTTCCATACCTTCATTCATCTCGTTCCTCTCACCTATTCAATAAAATGGCTCCAGAAATTTTGTTTCTTACAGCACTTATTTTTCCCTTCATTACAGTTCTCAAATGTTAACATATTTTTAAAGTTTTCCCTTAATTACCCATTATCAGGCCCCTCTATATTTGATATTTTTAAGCCCACTGCGTGGATATTTATACCTCTACACCTCTGAAACTGTTGGCCGATTATGTATATTACAAACTGTTCAGGCCTTAATTCACTCGACTTCTCCACAAGATTTGGTTCGGCTGGGCCGGGAATTCACTTCAGTGGTCCTGCGCCTGCCCTCTCAAGCCCAACGTCCCGAGTTTGATCCCCGGTATCACACACAAAGAAAATGATTAAACTTGGTATTCTCTTATGCACAGAATATTTTGGCTCCTTGTATTCATCTGTCGGCTCCTCTTCCTCTCCTCAACTTCTGAACCATGAAGAGTCCTTGGTCACCTTCGCTATTCTATCTAAAATGCCCGGGAGAGAGCAACAGCCTCGGCTTTAGAACCATGCACATACTGAGAGCTCCTAAACTGATGCGTCCAGTCTTGTCCTTTCCCCGCCCCGCTTCGTTGGATTTTTGAGGCAGGGTCCGGCCCAGCGACCTGGCGGTCAGGACCAAAAACTAAGCGCAGCGACTTGTCCGGGGCCGGCGCCAGCCCCGCGCGAAGCCGGACAGCGACCCCGGGTCCATGGCGCTGAAACACTACAGGGCCGGGGACAAAGAGGGCAGACGGCTCGGCCTGCAGGACATCGCTCAGAAGGGCCATCTTGCTCTCAGACAAGGACGACGGAACCCAGGGCTGTTGCATAAAAGGCCCAGGACCCCAGTAGAGTCCGCACGGAACCGGTTTGGCGCCACATGACCGAACGCTGTGCCACGTGAGCCACGTGTCGCCCCACGTGACGGATCCCAACCAGCGCCTCCCTTCAGGTCCGCCCCCTGCCGCCAGCCCCGGGCTGAGCAAAGTGGACGCTGGGCTAGAGAGGCTGGAAAGGGTCCGGAGCCCCCGACAGCGAGATGGCTTACCGGGTAGAGATAGAGCACTGCTCCCACCAAGGCCAGCAAGAAGGTCACCGCGAAGATCGCGAAGTCCAACATGGTGCTTCGGCCTGGGAGCCACGTCTGAGGTCTTTTGCTCCGGCCGCAACAGGCCAGCCTCCCGGGACTGAGGAATGGGTGTGTGGGCGGAGCCGCCGCGTAGCCAGCAGGCCAATAGGAGATCGGGGGCGAGACCAGACATGTGACTAAACCGGAGGGGAAAGCAATGGATCACCGAGGGCCACCCCCCCCCCCCTCCCCCGCCGCTCCTGCAAGTTCCAGTCTCAGGCTAGAGTCTCCC
The DNA here is from genome assembly GCA_004025085.1 of Thryonomys swinderianus. Lineage (NCBI taxonomy): Eukaryota > Metazoa > Chordata > Mammalia > Rodentia > Thryonomyidae > Thryonomys > Thryonomys swinderianus. Next base: position 6,245 of record PVIC010030561.1, read on the forward strand.
TAGAGTAGCCTCTCGCCTGGGAGTTAGGGGATGGCACTTTTCCGAGTGGATTTAAAATGAAAATCTCTAATCAGTGATTCTCACAGTGTAGTGCCCAGACAGCGCATCCCTGTCGACTAGTAGAAGGTAGTTATAAATACCAGCTACAACTATGTAACCATTTACAGAAATAAGAATTGTAATTATAATTATCCTGTCCTAGTTTGTGACTATGCTTGTGTATTCATACATCCACTAAGCAGTTATCTTTATTTTCTTCCTTTGTAACATAATGTTGATCGATTATTAGTCCTTAAGTCTTAAAAAGCCTGAATTATAAATTGTGACATGCGATTTAAATTATGAAATCTGTAGTATAAGATGATAATGTTTAAGTGGGAAATGTCGCTGTAAACATCACCAAAAGAAAAAAAATTGGGGCCGGAGGGTTAGCTCAGTGGTTCCAGTGCCTGCCTTGCAAGTGCAAGGTCCTGAGTTCGATCCCTGGTAACCACATACAGTGCTGGGCATGGAGACTCATGCCCACCAGCAATCAATACCACATACCACAGTGCCGGGCATGGTGGCTCACGCCTGTCATCCCAGCACTCGGGAGGCAGAGGCAGTAGGATTGCTGAGTTTGAGACTTGCCTGGGCTACATAGTGAGCTCAGGGCCAGCCTGAACTACAAAGTGAGACCCTGTCTCAAAAAAGAAAAAATATTTGCCTTCCATTCTGGGGAGGGAATTAGTGTGCTCCTGTTTGTATGCAGGGTGGTTATATCATGTTAGGCATAGTTATGAATTGCTATCATATCTGGAGTCTAAGTATGGTTTAAGGAAATGTGTCTGTCCTACTGACAAGAGGTGGGTTGTGGCATCAATTTGAATAACAAATACCTGGAGGGTTGGTTTCTGCACAATTCTAAGTGTGTTCGGATGACTTACTGAAGAGGGAAGTCCTGTCCTGGTGTGGGTGACACCCCACTAATAGGTTTGTAAACTGGATGGAATAAAAAGGGAAAGAAAGAAATCTCACTTTTGCTTCTGCAGAAGAGCTCCAGTCTTGCCACGACCTTTGAACCCCTTGGCTTCCCAAAATGAAATTTCATGGGACTCTACAGTGAGCTCCAGACTCTACGAAGCTCCTTACTTCATTGTGTGGTTTGTTTGTTTGTTTCTTGTTTGTATGTTTTTTGAGACAGGGTCTCGCTTTGTAGTTCAGGCTGGCCCTAAACTCACTATGTAGCCCAGGCAAGCCTCAATCTCAGCAATCCTCCTGTCTCTGCCTCCCGAGTGTTGGGATTACAGGCGTGAGCCACCACGCCCGGCTTTTTTTTTTTTTTTTTTGATACAGGGTTTTGCTTTGTAGTTCAGCCTGGCCCTGAGCTCACTATGTAGCCACGCAAGCCTCAAACTGAGCAATCCTCCTGCCTCTGCCTCCTGAGTGCTGGGATTACAGGCATGAGCCACCACACCCGGCTAGACCTTTGATTTCTGTCTGGGACCTCTGGCTTTCCAGGGCACACATGGCCCTTTTGCCTTCTTCTAACTCTGCCTCTGAAAGTGTCCACAGTGAGCATATGCTGAGGATTTAACCCAGAGCCTTTGCACCGAGCTACATTTCCTATACCTTTTTAGTTTTGAGACAGGCTCTCATTAAGTGGTTAAATTGCCCAGGATAGCCTTGAAATTTTGAACCTTCTCAGCCTCCCAGAGGGCTGGATTACAGGTGTGCACCAGTATGCCCAACTATATTGTCTATTACAAATTATGATGCTTCATTATATTTAAACAGAAGTAGTGACTTTAATACAGTGAGCTCTGCTGATGTTATGCGAAGTAACTATGAGAAATAAATGAGTACTGGGGATTTAGCTTAGTGGCATTCCCAGGTAGCATCACACACACACAAAAAAGCATCCCAAGAGAAATAAATGAAAGTTGTCTTCAGAGAGAATAGATGCTGGAGTCAATATTCCACAGTATAAATTAGTAAACTTACATTTCAATTTATTTTTGTAAACCTCTGTTAATTTGTGTTTGTAAGCTTGATAGTACTTATGATATCAGTAGGATCAGATCTAGATCACAAAACATGATGTGTTCATTAAGATAATATCCTGAGAAGTTCATCTGCATTACTGTGGTTTTTGTTTTGTTTTGTTTTTTGAGACAGGGTCTCGCTTTGTAGTTCAGGCTGACCCTGAGCTCACTATGTAACCCATGCAAGCCTCGAACTCAGCAATCCTCCTGCCTCTGCCTCCTGTGTGCTGGGATGACAGGCATAAACCACTATACCTAGCACTGTGGTATGTGATACTGATTGCTGGTGGGCATGAGTCACCACACCTGGTATTGTTTTATGTGGTTACCATGGATCGAACCAGGGACCTTGTACTTGCTAAGCAGGTGCCGGAACCACTGAGCTAAATCCCTGGCCCACTGTGGTTTTAATTAGTAGTACTTAAAAACCTGCTGCACAACAGGTTAGGTAAAACTCTTGGAGACATGGGCTTAGGGAAAGACATTATGAACAAAACGTCAATAGGACAAGAACTAGCAGAAGGAACCAACAACTGGGATCTCACCTTATTAAAATGCTTCTGTCCACAAGAGAAACCACCAGCAGAGTGAAAAGATAACTGACAATATGGGAAAAAAATTTTACTAGCTGTTTCTCAGACAATGGGCTACTATTTAGAATATATAAAGAGCTTTAAAAAAAAAAAGCCCCCCCAGACCTAATTCAAAAATGGGCATCTGAAATGAACACTTTTCAGAAGAAGCAGTAAAAGCAGCTAAGAAACACATAAGAAATGTTCAACATCGCTGGTCATTTGAGAGATGCAGATGAAAACAACCCTGAGATTCCATTTCACTCCACAAAGAATGGCTGCTATCACGGAAACAACCCATAACAAATGCTGGCGGGATTGTGGGGGGGGGAAAGGAACCTTTCTCCACTGTTGGTGGGAGTAGACTGGTGCAACCAATCTGGAGATCAGTGTGGAGATTCCTCACAAAATTAAGATTAGAGATCCCATTTGACCCCGCTGTTCTCCTGCTAGGTATATACATGAAAGAATTAAAAGATTATCACAGCGACACTTGCACCCATGTTCATAGCAGCTCAGTTTGTGATAGCCAAATGCCCATCAACTACAGAATGGGTAAAGATTTTTTTTAAATAAAATGGGCCATTATTCTGTCATGAAGAATGAAATTTGAGTCCTTTATACTCAAATGGATGTACCTTGAGGATATTCTCGTAAGTGAAATAAACAGGACACAGATGTATAAATACTGTAACTTTTCTCTGGTATGAGGGACTAAAGTTGCCCATAAGTTCTAAAATGTATGATAGGCATTGTGAAATAGTAAGAAAATATTTAAAGGGAAAAGGGGGTTAGGCATAAGAAGGAAGAGAAAAAATTTGATGGTTAAAAAAAAGGAAACAAAGCTTATGTACATTGGAAGCACAAGGGCCTGAGTTCAATCCCCATTACCACCAAAATAAAACAAACATGGTCATGGTCACTATTCAGAATGCCAAAAATTAGTGGAGACAGGTGGGGTATAGTACAATAACAAAATGCTTGACCGTCAAGGCCTTGGCTTCCATCCTCATCATCCACCCCAAAAAAAAATTTGCTAAGGGGAAAATGCAGTAATTTTTTCATTGACTTTGAAATGAAACACTAAAACAGTATGTGCAAATATATGACAAAAGGTGTCTAGCAACGTTTACCCTGTGTATAAAAAAATTCTACTCAGTACAGAAACAGTGGCCATTTTTTTTTTTGAGACAGAGTCTCACTTTATAGTATAGGCTGGCCCTCAGCTCACTATGTAGCTCAGGCAAGCCTCCAACTCAGCAGTCCTCCTGCCTCTGCCTCCTGACTGCTGGGATTGCAGGCATGAGCCACCAAACCCAGCATTTGTGATATGTGGTACTGATTGCTGGTGGGCATGAGCCACCACGTCCGGTATTGTTGCATGTGGTTACCGGGATCAAACCAGGGACCTTGCGTTTGTTAGGCAGGTGCTGGAACCACTGAGCTAAATCTTTGGCCCATACATAGTTCACTCTTTATGTATAGTGTTATTTTAACTTTGTATGACTCTTTTTAGCTATGTCTTATACTCTTTTGAAGATATAGTGTGTATTGTTATCATTGTTACAAAATTTTGCCTTATTTTTTCATAAAATAAAAAAGCTTTCCAAAAATACTGCATTGAATTTGCATTTGTATTGGGGGGCTAGTGCTGGGAAGCAGACTCAGGATCTTGTACTTGCCAGTGTATTGAATTTGTATACCTAAAGAATTTAGCTCAGGTTAAATTATATTCAGACTCTTATCAATTAAGAATTATATGACTAAAAAAAAAAGAATTATATGACTTTGATTCCCAGTACTGCAAAAATATAGATACATATAAATCAACTGAAAGGAACATTTTTATTTGATTCAAGCTCATTTTCATATACAAAAGTAATTTATTACATACAAACAAAATACATTCTTAAAAACTCTTAGAATACAAATTTCCAAGGAATTAAAAAAGTGCAAAATTTTCATACAATATGAAATAAATCAAACATTAACTCATATACACATAATTTTTAAAACATTTTATTGAATGAAACATACATCTTATATACTTAAATTTGAAAGAATGGAGAATGTATTGCACCTAGCTAACAATGTTCTTTATAATTAAGAATATTAAGATTATTTACACATCTTAGTAACCCTAAAAATTGCTCAATTTTAAAATTTTCATTATATAAATACCTAGTAAATTAGTATGCAGTCAATAATTTGATATAAATAAGGCTTAATATTTTTTTTCATGGTCAGTTCCAGTAGAACAAATGAGAAGGAACATTTTAAGATATATACACAACTCTTGAATTCCTTAAGTTTTTAAGCAGCAGCACAATTTCCAAATTCTTTTGACCATTCACTCTGAATGTTTAGCTAAACACTCTGAACCAACATGTGTAGCCACTGGCATTTAAGACATGACACTCTCCATGAACAATGTGCTTTGGGTCCCAAAAAACTGGGAGAAGAAACTACTCACATAAGCTTGATGTTCTGCTTTAATGGATTCTCTTTTATAGCAATGAATCTGACATAGAATTTGATATTTGATTACTTTTTCTATTTTTTTTTCTACAAGGGTATAAAATCCAGGAGTTGGAGGAAGGGAAGCCACGTCTGTTACGAGTTTCTGGTATCAGACACATGGTTTTCTCACAAATTTTCTTAATGTAAACCTAACTAAAATAAATAGCCATAAAAATGTTGTTTATGAATCGGTTGTTACAAAAAAGTAGGATAGGAAAGAAAATAGTCTGAAATGTAAAATTATCTTTTATAATAAGGTATCTACTGTACCATATCACAATTTTGGGAGAAATGCAGAAACTATTATAGTGAAGTCACTACAAATTCACCTACAAAAAGTAATCACATTTCCAAAAGAAGAAATAAACTTATTTTTTAAATCCTTAAATGAGAAACTAAGAGGCTAAGGTATTTTTCAATTAAATGGACCTACTGATCTCTCTTCTTACCAGAACAATTTATTTTTGTTACTTTTCTGAAGGGTGAAATAATTATATCTATTATGATAAAGTCTTTTTCCCTCAAAACACAAGAGTAACAAGTAGGAATTTGTAGGTTGAGTCCACTAAATATTAAAACACATTGCTTAGGCTAGGAAAACGTTATGAAAAGAACACCCCAAAAAATTTTTTTTAAACTTGACTAGTAGACAGAAAACCTCTAACTTTAATACATTTAAGTTGAAATATATTATTAAAATCATATTTTGAAAGATAAAATTGGAATAAGACTTCAAGATAGTGTATATTTTAATTACTAAAAGTGTCTGATCTCAACTAAATCCTAACTTTTCTTAGTCTCACATTACAGTGCTACATTTGTAACAGTATTATAAGCAGTTATCACTTTATATACTCAAAAATAGTAATAAATAAATTTAAATGAATAAATGGAAATACATACATACCCCTCTTCACTAACAGTAAATTCTGAAACATAATTTTTGTTTTTTGAGTCAGGGTCTTGGTTCCCAGGTTTCTCTTGAACTCTTAGGCCCTACCTAAGATATGATATTCCTGCCTCCACCTCCTAAGTGGGACTATCATCGTGCCCCTGGTAGGCAGTCTTTCAAGTAATTATCATATTATTATGGTTGTACTTGCAAAATTAAGTTCCAAAGGAACGATATGAAAACTGTACTGTACCAATGTTGAATTAGTGACTTTATACTTGTTCTTTTTCTGAATTACCCACGTTTTTTTTTTTTTTTTTTTTTTGGTGGTACCAGGGATCGAACTTGGGCCCTTATGCTTGCAAGGTAGGTAGGTGCATTACCACTTGAGCTAAATTCCCTGGTCCTTTTTTTCTGAATTTTAAGCTCATAATTTTCTGCATACTAAGACAAATACCACTGAACTTGTGTCTTACTTGTCACTAATACCATTAGCTTCATAATTCTCCAAGATGTTTGAAACCACACACAAGCAACAAATCCCAGTAAGACAATCTGTGTCTGAACTCCGATCCATCAGATAAGTATTTGGTAATAAAACCAGTTTTACACAAGTTCTTTTTTTCTTTTGAGACAAGGTTCTTGCTATATAGTTTAGGCTAGCCTTAAACTATGTATCCCAGGTTGTTCTCAAACTTGTGCTGATCTTCCTGCCTCAGGCTCTAGAGTGCTGGAATTCCAGGTGTTGTGCTACCATGCTCAGCGACACAAAAATTTTATGCTCAATAAAATCACATAGTTCTTATATTCCAGGATGGTCTTAAATTTTTTTAACAAGGGAAATTAACTGTTTCTAATGTAGATCTAAATATCTTAAATATTAATGTTCTAGTCCTTTGAACATCTGTGAAAAAATAAAGATTATTTCTATTTATAGAGACTAAGATCAGAAGAAATCAATGCTTTTTAATTCAGAAAGCTAAGGCTTAAAAACTTCAAGGCTACACTGGATCTAATTCTATGCTTTAAATTTAGTGTCTGTAACTCATGCTTTTATTAATTTTTAATTAAAGTGTTATCGATTAAGGTATATAAAATAATCACTGCTATTAGGAACTAATACTTATAAACAGAAACTTTTTTGGAGACAAATAGTTATTTCAAATAAAGGTTCTAAAGAGAATTTCTAAGAATAATGTAACTGTAGGGTTGGAGATTTAGCTTAGTGGTTCCAGTGCCTGGCTAATAAGTGCGAGATCCTGGGTTTGATCCCCGGTAACCACATGTTACAACAATACCTGTGGTGTGGAGACTCACGTCCACCAGCAATCAGTACCACATACCACAGTGCCGGGCATGGTGGCTCATGCCTATAATCTCAGCACTTGGGAGGCAGAGAAAGGAGGATTGCTGAGTTTGAGGCTTGCCTGGGCTACATAGTGAATTCAGGGCCAGCCTGAACTATCGAGCAAGACCCTTTCTCAAAAAAAAGAAAAGAAAAGAAAAGGAAAAAAGAATGTAACCGTAAAGAAGGTTTGGTTGTTTCCCTAAGTGTAAACAATAAGGCAATTCTAAGAATAAAGACACTAGTTTTCAGTAAATCTAATATTAGATCTGTTTTTTTTTCTTTTTCTTTTTGATACTAGGAATTGAACTCAGGGCTTTAGACTTGTCAGGCAGGCACTGTGGCACTACTGAGCTATATCCCCACTCAGATCTGGATTCTAAAAATGGTCATTATTCCTATGGTGGGAAACATTTTAAAATATATAATCCTGAGACATAAATTTTTAGACCAAGAGAGCAAATAGAGATTTTTTTCTAAAATATAAGTAGTACTTAGAAATTTTGTGTATATATACAATATACATGCATGCGCATACACACACACACACAAATACTGACTTCAATGCTGGGGATTGAATTTGGGGCCTGCAGCATGCTTGGCAAGCACTATACCACTGAGCTACTTCATCACCCCTTTAGAAAGAGAATCTTCATAGTTGCCCAGCCGGGCTTCAACTTTTGATCCTCCTGCCTCAGCTTCCCAAATATCTGGGATGGCACGTTGTACACCACCATACCTAACTGACATTGTATATTTATTAAATTCTATGGACAGCTTGGACTACATAGGAATATATTATTCAGCAAATAGTTATACATACTTCAAAAGCAACAACACAACAACAAAAGAACAACCCAGGCATGGTGGTACATTTTAGTAATCCCAGTACAGGAGAGGCTGAGGCAGGAGGCTGGCTGCAAGTGTAAGGCCCACTTGAACTACATAGTGAGACTCTCAAAAACAAAATAAAATAAAAACCACACACACACATGTGCAAACCACTTGTAACACTATGTTGCTGCCTAATGCCATGAAGAAAAGCACCATCACAATTCTGATAAATAGAGGAAAACTCCAGAGAACAATGTTATAGATTTGACAATTTGAAACAGATTACTCAGTATAAATGATGCAGGTATGAATTAGGAAAAAAGAAAATTGAGAATGGATATGTGTTGAAAAAATAAAGATTGCTCACTTATTGGGAAAGAACATTTTTGGTTGAGAGAAGAGCATTTTAGGGCAAACTATGAGTTAAAAATGAAGACAATTAGACTTCATACACAAATACAATACTGCTCATTTCTTATATGCCACTCAAAAACTATCCTAGCCAGGCGTGGTGGCTCACGCCTGTAATCCCAGCACTTGGGAGGCAGAGACAGGAGGATTGCTGAGTTCGAGGCTTGCCTGGGCTACATAGTGAGCTCAGAGCCAGCCTGAACTACAAAGCGAGACCCTGTCTCAAAAAAAAAAAAAAAAAAAACTATCCTAAAGACATGTTTAAGAACCTACTTACTGTAGACAGCTATTATCTTTACACACACATTCCACTCACAATATTACATTTATTGTATTTACATTTAATATAGTCCAGCACTTACATATATATCTTTACATTGGAAAGGCAATAAAGACAATGAATTTTTATAAATATATAAAAAGAGCTACTTTAGCTCAATTAAAATTTATTATTTTTGCTTTATGTTTTATATTTGAGACAAGATCTCAGTAGTCTAGACTGGCCTTGAACCCATAAGCCTCCTGCCTAAGTGTCCTGAGCACTGGAGTAACAGGTGTGAGCCACCAAATCTGGCTCAGAAGATTTTCAGTGGTTTGTTTAGTGATGACAATATAAGAAGTACCTACACAGAAGAGATATGTCCCTGTCATTAGTAAATAAATATGTGGTATTCAAGTTAGTTTTCTCTCTGTGCTGTATTCAAGAAAACCTCCACATTGGAATTCTAATTATGAGGGAACACTTACTCTTTTCATTTTCAGTATCAGTTCTCTGAAAGATAATTTTGATATGTATTAAAAAGGAGGAAAAGGGAAATTTTATTGTTTTTCCCTGATGATGACAAAAAAACTTGCATTTTTCCTCTTACAAAAAGATACATTACAACATAAAGAAAATTAATAGAAACCTATTAATTGCTGTCATGAACTTCACAGACTAAAAAAGACTTTAAATCAACTGGCCAACCTTTTTACATATTTTCTTGATTTTTATTTCCCAGTCTCTTTTATTTTCTCATCCAATTTCATCTAAATAATGACAGAAACTGGGAAGAGTGGCAAAAAATTTTTATATACCTCCTTTATTTCCAAGTACACAGTTATTATATGTTTGAATACTTGACAGCTTTTTTGCTTTACTTTCTCAAAGTAAAATTATTAGTATAAATTCTTCAATATGCTGAAATTTTTATTTTCATCATTTTCAGTGTGAAGAAACACTGGAAAAGGGTCAGGAATTTAGTTGGCACAGTGCCTGCCTCACAAATGCAAGGTCCTGAGTTTGATCCCAGGAAATGCCAAAAAAAAAAAAAAAAAAAAGAAACAGATGAAAAGCTGTGGAAAGGAACAGACTTTGTGACAGACAGGCTGAGATAGTTTATTCATAAATTACACAGCCTATTATTTCTTTCTAAACACAGTGCTAATTTCCACCATTATACAATATAGAAATAATTTCTATGCATATCTGAATACATCATAATCCCTAAGAAATCTTCCTAGCAATTTTAAATTCAATGACAGACTGTTGAAATGAGGAATATATTACTCAGCAAATAGTTATATATTTATCTTTTTTGGTGTCTTTTTGTGTCCTAGAGTCTCACTATGTAGCCATGCTAGTCTCAAACTTTTGCTGATCCTGCCTTAAGTTTCCCAAATGCTGGGATTAGAGGTGTGAGCTGCCACACCCTGTTTATCTTTGTTAATTTTAATAAATAAAATCAAAGTTCCAGTTGCCCAGTTAATTGTTATTTTTCTAAAAATTCTGTATGTTTGGTTTTTACTTTTGGAAAAAGCAATATAAGGAATAATTCAACTAGTCTCAATATACAGTGTTAATTGAGGTAAAATGTCTATTACACACCTGTGAACAGAGCTTCTTATTTATGCCATAAAATGAATACTGAAGCACAGTAAAATATCATCAGTTTAGGAAATTTCCTCTGATTATCTAACTTTTTAAACATTTAAGCATCTAAAATAATTTTCAAGGCTGGGTGTGGAGGTGCATCCATGTAATCCCAGCACTCAGGAGGGTGAGGCAGGACTGCTGTGAGATCGAAGTCAGCCTGGGCTACCTAGGAAGTTCAAAACTGGCCTGAACTACATAGTGAGATCCTGCCTAAAAAAATAAAAAAATAATAATTCATATGGAATATTAAGTAACCTCAAAAATAAATAAGGCATCTTTATATCAAAATCTATGGGTAAATAACAAACAAAAATTACACATTTTGATTTAGAAAAAGTTGTCTCTCAAAATCAGTATAATCTCAAAAAAAATTCTATCATAAATTTTGCTGGGTTTGGTGGCTCATGCCTGTAATCTCAGCACTTGGGAGGCAGAGGCAGGAGGATTGCTGAGTTTGAGGCTTGCCTGGGTTACATAGTGAGCTCAGGGCCAGCCTGAACTACAAAGTGAGACCCTGTCTCAAAAAAAAAAAAAAAAAGCACAACAAAACAAATCACATTCTATCAAAATCAGTGTATTACAAACAAACAAACAATCATGTTTATTCCACTGACTTGCAATCATTAAATGTGTAATGTAAGGCATGAGACAGCTCTGGTGGTGCCACAATGGAGCCCAATATTGGAAGTCAGAACAACAACAATCACAACAATAAACCTAGTAGCAGCAACACCTCTCTTATAAAGTGCAATCTCTCTATTGATTTGCTGGAGATCTTTTTTTGTGTATGTGGTGGTAGTGGGGCTTGAATGCAGGGCTCTCCATTGAGTTATATCCCAATCCATTTTTTAACTTTAGACAGACTTCTTGTTAAATTGCTAAACTCCCTAGTCTGGGCTTGAACTTGAGATCCTCTTTTCTCAGTTTCCCACAATACTGGGATTATAGATACATGTCAATACATTGGTCTGTGAGACTTTTTCTCTAAGACAAATTCCTGAACTCCTCAGAAAAGTCAACCTTCACATTTACATACGTTCTTTTTTTTGTGTCAATTGATTTTAGAGTTATTTATGTAAAAAGCAGATTTTTTTTCTCTTTGATAAAGGAGAATTTAAATGGGGCATGTTGGTGTATTCCTGTAATCCTAGCCCTCAGGAGGCTGAGGCAGGACAATTGCCAGAAATTTGAGGCCACCAAAGGCTGCATAGCAAGTTCAAGGTCTGCCTGGACTACATACCAAGAGCCTGTCTCAAGAAAAACAAAAACAAAAGAGACGATTTAGATTTATTAGAAGATTATGCTATAAATTTATTAGTCTTGACTCATAACTAAACTATTCCAAAGTTTCTCTAAACAGAATTTTTTCCTAAAATTTTTTCACCCAGTGATAGGATTATAAAGACAAGGACCCTGGGTACTATGCTTAACAGAACAGAAAATGTAAAGGGAAAATCTCCAAGATTCACCTGAGCAAACAGATATAATGAAATTTATGACATGTGAAATAAAATATTATTCTAAGAAGTTATTGTAAAGTTTTAAAAGTTTATCTTTAAGAAACAGAGCTAATTGATTTTTCCTGAAAACACATTCTACATAAAAAAATTCTGCATAATTGCAGGAGTGCATAAATTCCCTCAAGCCCATGGTTTCAGACCAATAACACTGGCACTTGTAAAAGTTCTAACTTACCTCAAAAGATGATTTTATAAAAGAACAAGGCTTACCAATCTCTTTGAATTCCAAATGTCATTAAGCCTATTACTATAAAATCCTGAATAAAAAAGCATAATGTAAACACTTAGCTACCTATAAGATTAACTGCAATCCTAAAAGTTGTATATATCATGAAACAGATATGTTTTTTTAAAAAATCACTTTAGCAGCTGGGTGTAATAGTACACGCCTGCAATCCCAGCAATCAGGAGGCTGAGAATGGAGGATTGTCAAGACTTCAAGACCAGCCTGGGCTACACAGTCAGTTCAACAATGAACTACAGTCTGACGAGAGTTTAGGCTGAACAACAAGGTGAGACCCTGACTCAAAACAGCCAACCCACCCACTCACCAACCAAACTAAAAAACTGTTTTAGCTAAATGATTACTTTAAGTTATGTATGTTTTTTCATCCATCATTCACACAGATACCCTAGGTAAAAAAGTAATGTAGTTGAGTAAAGTTAATTCTTCTATTTTTTTTTTTTGGTACTGGACATTGAACTTGGGATGTTGCACTTGTGAAGCAGATGCCAGACACCATTGCCCCTAAAGTTAATTCTTTTAATTTTCAAAGTAAAACATAGTATTTGTTTAACAAAGAAGAAGCCAAGAAATTCTTTATTTCTAAATTCTTTGTTGTTTTACAATTTGCAGTTGTAAAATGCTGCTAATGCTACTTAAAATATCTGTTAAAAATCACAAACACCATTTTTGCTTAAATATACAATAAACACATCTGTAAAATGTATGTCTAGTTTCTCCTTTACCTACTGAACTTTTATTACTTAAGATAATACAATTAAAATTTTTATTAATAATATGTTACATAGTAGTAGAATGAGCCAATGTACTAGTTTCAATTTTTATTTTAATCTTACCACGCAATCCTGAAACTTCTGGTGAGTTTTGAAAATCTAAGTGTGTGATAGATGCATTGGAAATTATTACCTCCAGTCAGGAGATTCATAAATAATTTTTTAATGGGATAGTCAGAAAATAGGAATATGATTATCTGAACAAAGTATAGAAAGCTACATTTCTCAGCCCACTGCCTATATCCTTTTACTAGAAATATCTTAAATTTTGCCATTTTGGATAATAGGTAAATTCAATCTAATTTTATTTTGAAAATTTATCTTTAAAAATGGATCTAGTGATTTTTAGAAATGGGTAATTAAATCAAATGTAGTTTCTCAAATCCATCTTAGTATAGACCAAAGATTGGTTAATAAGAATGAATTAACACAAACTAGAAATGCTGAAAGTGGATAATAATATGACCTGTCCCATATAAATCATTATAAATTGTGGCAAACCCCAAAGGGTTTTTAGAGACAAAAGCTTTAAAGCCTTTTGGAGAGCTGAGAGATGTGATTAAAGTGACAAAGCAATAAATCAAGTTTCAGTTATTCATAACAGAAGATGAAATAATCACTTAGAATCTTGAGTATTATATTCGGTTCCTCCAGCTGAAATCTGGCTGAGTCGCTTGCTAGATCCCCACAATTTTCGAGAAAGCTGACCTGAACGCATCTGTTTAAAGTAATCCAGAGAAACGAAAAAGAAAAAAAAGGTTTTTAAATAAACAAGAGAATAAGATCATTATATCACACTGATTTTGTAGAATAAATGGGTTTTGTTAGCAGATCATTAATATTTTAAAGATTTTTGATTAATAATAAAGGATTCTGATTGCATCTTTTATTTGAAAGTTCTCATGTTAATTTTCAAATCTAAAAATAAAATATCTCAGTTATGTCAAAATTATCACATTCCTTTAACAAAAACATATATTATTTCATTAAAATAAGCAAATTGAAATATACTTCATTTAGCCAGTAAATATAGTTTTGGAGATTTTTCTTGGTATTCGCAGTACTATTCTCAAAAAGAAATACAATAATGTTTTGATGAAAATAAGGTATTTTTATGTAAGAATTTAAAAAATTAACATTTAACAACAGAATGGTAGTTCTGAGCTACATTCCCAGCTTTTTTTTTTTGAGACAGGGTCTCACTTTGTAGTTCAAGCTGGCACTGAACTCACTATGTAGCACAGGCAAGCCTTGAACTCAGCAGTCTTCCTGCCTCTGCCTCCTGAGCGCTGGGATTATAGTCATGAAGCACCACACCCAGCACTGTTGTATGTGATTACCAGGGATTGAACCAGGGCCCTTGCATTTGCTAGGCAGGCGCCAGAACCACTGAGCTATATCTCCAGCCAGACAATCTACTTTTTACTACATAATCCTCTGCTACTCTTTTCAAATGGCAACTTTTCTAAGGTATATTTATCAGATGATAAAAGACAAGCCTCACAATAACTTACTAGTGGTTTTGGATGCTTATTTTGGATTTTCATTTCCAAATGTATTCCCAAAACATTATTTTCATTAATTTATTATTACCCTATCATCCGATTTGTAAATACAAATTCTACACTGACAAAATAATGTATGAAATGGGTATATTATTTTAAAATACACGTTAATCAAGATTTTGATGTTTTAGATGAAAAAATAAACCTTGATAGTTGGGTACAATGCCATATCCCTGTAATCTCAGCTAAGTGGGAGGCTTAGGTGGGAGTCCCATCTGGGCAACTTACTGAGATTCTGTTTCAAAACATTAAAAGAAGAAAAAAGGGGCTAGGGATACAGTATAGTGCCTAAGAAGCCCTGGGTTCAACCCTCATTAGCAAACAAGATAAAACGAAACAAAATAACAAAAACTTGTTGAATGAGCTCCTGCATTCAATCCCCAGTTGCAAAGGGAATATTAAGAGAGATCTTCTTATACTAAATATTAATCTAGTTCACATTTTACATGATCATAGTTATTAAGTGAATTATATTGTTATGAAAGACTCAGAATGTTCAATTTATTGAAGTAGATCCATAACTCAGTTCATATAGCCAAAGATGTGAACAGATTAAAATATACTTTCATTTACAACTTATACAAAAGATAGTGTCGGTTGCAGACTGTACAACTTATAAGGGATATTACCAAATTTATTCGTAAATATCACAGAACATTAATTCAGGTCTATGAAATCCAGCTGCTCTGCTCAGGTTTTTCCAATCAATTTTTAAAAGAAAATGTACCCTGGGCCAGAGGGTTAGCTCAGTGGTTCCGGCGCCTGCCTCGCAAGCGCAAGGACCTGAGTGCGATCCCCGGTTACCACATATAATGCTGGGCGTGGTGGCTCACGCCTGTAATCCCAGCACTCGGGAGGCAGAGACGGGAGGATTGCTGAGTTCGCGGCGGCTTGCCTGGGCACCATAGTGAGCTCAGGGCCAGCCTGAACTACAAAGCGAGACCCTGTCTCCAAAAAGCAAAAAAAAAAAAAAAAAAAAAAAAAAAAAA
>PVIC010030562.1:0-21843 GCA_004025085.1 Thryonomys swinderianus
GAGACTCTGCTGCCATTGACCCTGCTCAGTTACCTGTGTCTTTGCCCCTGTGCTGTACAGGCCAGCAGTCCTCCCCATGGCAGCCGCGCTTGGGATACAGAAGAAAAATGAAGGAATCACATTGCTGAGGCCGTGAGCCAAAAATTCCTGCAAGATTGATCATAGGAGAATATATCACTTTTTAATCACTGTTGGCCTTTAGATTCCACAAGTACAGCTTGCAAAACTTGGTATTCAACCAAGTTTTAAACCAGCGGAAGTTTAATAATTAAATTTGAGTGCTTATAATAAGACAGAAATTATTCTAAACACTATACACCTGCAATACGCAAAGTGCTCAAAAAGAAACACTATGTATTTATGGTCTCAGGACCAACTTCTCTTCTGTCTTTTAAGTCATTACAATCAAACTTATTCCCACCACTCCAATAATGACCTCCATGTCACTATATCCAAAGGCTAGTTCTTATTTTACCTAAAAGAGTCATTTGATACAGTTGTTAATTTGTTTCCTCTTTAAAGTCTCCTTCACTTAGCTTCCAGGACCTCATACTCTTACCGTGTCCCCCTATCTTGCTGGCTACTCCTCCTCGATCTTGTTGATTCTTTCTTATCTAATCAATTGAAAATATTGGACCATTTCTCTTTTCCGTCTAAACTGTAAGTACCCACTATATACTGACGATTCCCAAACTTGTATCTGCAGCCTGGAGCACGTCTCCGAACTTCAGAAGCATGCAGCCATGTTTAGGATCTGGACTTGAGGACTAACAGGTTCTGCCCCTTCATCACTGGGAGCTGTGGTAACACATCCACACCATCCGGGCACTCGCAACTTTCTCCTCATCTCAGGTTCCGGTATTTAGGCCCAGAGTTTTAAACCTATTCTTGACTCTTGTATCCTGCCTTTGTCCAGATGGCATCCACATCCAGTTCAAAACCCGCTCACTTCTTATCTCCTCCATCACCACACTCTGGTCTAAGGCATCACCTCTCACCTGAATCATTACACAAGGTTCCTAATAGTTTGCCTGCTATTATTGTCAGTAAGCACAAACAAATATCCCCACTCTCACACATCTGTGGCTCTGGCGTAGGAATGCAGACAATAAACAAAATAAATATGCTAAGTAAAGCAGAGGAAAAAGAGGAAATTGGGAGTTTACAAATTTAGCTTATCAAAGACATCCCTGAAAAGGAGCATTTGAATAAATTATATAGCTGCCTATATCTGGGAGAACAGAGTTCCTGGAAGGCGAAGAAGTATACATGCCCGGATCCAGAACTGAGACTAGTGAATTCAGGGAAAAACCATGTGGTACAGAGTACAAAAGGGAAATAAAGCCAGAAAGCTACAATAATATAACTATAATATAAAAGGCCATGATAAGAAGGCTTTTATTTGAGTAAGAACGCTTTTATTTGAGTATGGTGGAAAGCCACTGAGGAGTTTCAAGAGGAAGAAAGATATGGTGTGTGTTGTTTGCCAATATCTCCCTGTACCTAGGCCGGGGTCTTGCATATCATAGGGCTCTATGTAATACACAGAATGGATAAAATCTAGTTTTTACAGATGAGAAAACTGAGACGCAAAAGGGCATTAAGATCAAATAGTGCCAGCGTGAGGTTTGCACACAGGTGGTTAGTTAAGCACTCATAACGACTATACTGCAGCTTCTCTTCAGCCCTGTACAGCTTGGTGAGCTATGAGGCTTGAAGCAAGACACTGGAAAAATACTTTCGGGAGAAAAACAGTACAGTCTGCATCCTTACATGTTCTAAGACTAAACCTTCATATCCTCAGTATCTTAATGAGAGAAACAAAACTAGTTTCTAATCTGAAATTCACAATTTTTGGGAGTTAGCACGCAATCATAATACATTTTAATTCATTCTCTCCTGAAAACAAACCAGAGAATACCTGTCCTAACAAAAACAAGTATAATGAGCCACTGTGTTTTGTGCCATGCACTCGGGAAAGTCCTATTTTCCAAAGGATCTGAGTGTGCAGGACGGTGACAGGACAGGAGTGAAGGGGGCTGTGGCACACTCCACCTGGTTGTCATCCACCGAATACTTGAATTTTCTGGCAGATCCTTGAGCAAGGGCCAGTGAGGCCACATAGCCTACAAGGGCGACTCCGAAAGCTTCAGTGACGACTGCAGAGAGGACACTCATCGGAGGAGCTCGGGGAGCAGGGATTCTGCAAAGGGAAAGACCAGACAGAAGCACCCCCTTCAGGTCTTTTTTTTTTTTTTTTTTTTTTTTTTTTTTTTTTTTTTTTTTTTTTTTTTTTTTTGAGACAGGGTCTTGCTTTGTAGTTCAGGCTGGCCCTGAGCTCACTATATAGCCCAGGCAAGCCTCAAACTCGGCAATCCTCCTGCCTCTGCCTCCCGAGTGCTGGGATTACAGGCGTGAGCCACCACGCCCGGCACTGTGGTATGCGGCATTGATTGCTGGTGGGCATGAGTCACCACGTCCAGCATTCTATGTGGTTACCGGGATTGAACTCAGGACCTTGCACTTGCGAGGCAGGCGCTGGAACCACTGAGCTAAATCTCCAGCCCTTCAGGCCATTTTTATAACAACTTACAAAGAAATCAACTGTGATAATGTTTCTAAAGTTCACAGAGCATAAATGAACTACCCAGAAGAAAAGCCAGCAGCCTGGCCTTGAGAAGCCTGTTGCTTTCAATATTATTTATTTAGCAGGAAAGCAAAAATTATAAGAAACACTTCAAGGACAGCTCCATGCTCTAATTGGCATTTATCTTACAGAATTCAGGCAACCCTGAGGTAACTCTGACTTGACAAAAAATTTCCTGTGTGGGAAATAAAAGCAGATCTGGAATGTTCTTTCATTTAAGTGTTGCCATATATTTATTTGATAGCCATTTGAGAAAGTATTTCCCCCCTTGGATACTACAATCTAGTATGAAAACATTAATGTGAGCTACAACTCTTCAGTTAATCTCTAAGTTTGCCTTTGAGTTCATTATCTTAATTGTATTTTAACTCAATCTTTTTACAATACATTTCAGCATAACTTACATATATTAACAAAAATATGTAGAAAGATTCCTACTTTGTGTTGCAAACTATAGGACCACATTTAGCCTTTCTCTGTCTCAAAGAATTATTTAAAATGTGTCTCACATAATACCCAGCCATTGTCTCACTGCCCTTTGAAAATCACTTTAAACCTAAGAATCATTTGTGTATCTAATGATTCTTTGGGAGATTTACCAAAAACAAAAACAAAAATTTCCATCTGGCAAGAGATGAAGAAAAAGAAAAGTGCATTTATACTGATTTAATATTTAGTGTTAAGTAGAATGCTAAATGTTTCTTTTTACCTATTTCATTTAATTCTCTCAAAAAGCAACATTATAACTACAATATGTAGGAGAACATTTGAAGAAAGATTAGGTAACTCTTCTGAAATCACAGAGGAAATGGCTGGCTGAGCTAGGATTCAATCCCAGCTCCATTCCTTTCAAAGCCATGCTCATTTTGAGATTCTTATGAAAATAGGTCCAGAACAATTATTCATAAAAAAGAGACTAGAAAAAGACAAAGAAATGACTTGTTTTACCCATGTCGTAGTCCACTTGATTGACTTTGGATCTATCTGGGGATTGGTAGGGACATCTCTGGGTCATCAAAGAGGGTTTATGTCTGGAGGATCATACTGGTGTGACCTTGGGTGCAGTGTATGTTCCCCTTGGGCTTTGCTTCCTAGCCTTCATGAACTAAGCATCTCTGCTCTGTCCTGCCCTTCCAGTATGATGTTTCTGCTTTAGATCCAGCCGAGCATGGACTAAATCCTCTGAAACCATGAAGCGAATTAAACTTCTCTCTAAACTGTGGGTGTTACCATTGTGTCATGGTGATGAGAAAACTAATACAACCAGTTACTAAAGTTTATCCCCAAGATAAGTTGTTTTTTACATCTCCTAAATTATTTCAAAGTAGAACTTTTTTTCATGAAAATTGAGTGTGCCTAATTATTACAAATTGACCTAAGAACAAAGTGACCTAAAATGAAACAATAAAGAAAAATAAGTTGATCTTTAAAAATCTCCATTAATGTATATTTACCTAGGCTAGTAAAGAAAAAATATTTTACTGTTATCTTTTTAATTCCTGGAACTTTTCTACTGTTTCTCTAGTTTAGTCTTATTAAAAGCCAAAACTGAGGTTGAACAATAAAAATTTAAGGAATCCAACGACTGTTAGCTTGGTTCCAAATTTATCTGTATTGGTGTACGTATACAAAGTCCACTGAAACAAAACCCCTCTCTCCATAATTTGCCTTCATTTTCTTTCACCTTGTATTTGGAATGACTTTTTTTCCATTTTAGGATGAACATTTCCCTCCTTGGTAAAGGTCCTTGGGGTCCAGTAAGGCTGTGCACAGGAGAGAAGCCATGCCTTCCTCACTCTATCGTCTCTCTGGCCACTAAGCACAGCCTGTGGACTTGCTATTGCAGATGATGCCTGGCTACTTTTATCTGGGGTTAAGAAAAATAAAATGGCCATATTTGGGAGGAACAGAGGTGATTAAATTACAGACTGTTTTTAATTTGCAAATTCAATGCCTTCAATTTTTTTCAAATAATATCTTTGTAAATATTGCCCAAATCTTTCAACTATAGCAATACACATAAAATAGTTGTTAATTTACTTAGTAAAAGGTGAATCTGCTATTACTAAGTTAGACACATGGAGCTGTCCCTGGAAAATTACTACTTCTCTGCTAATGTAGCATCTTTTCAATCATTTTATAATACAAATTAATTCAAAATTTTTTCACACAGGCCAGAAAAGGAGAAAAAAAAAACATATCCACTATTCCCATTGTCATCCTCCATTAAAAACAAACAAACAAATAATATATTAAAAGACTACATTACCCCTTTGGAATATGGCCAACTACTTCTAATCCATATGTGTTTTCCATATTGGTACAATAACAAGCAAATGATGCTGCGATAATCTGTGTGGTTTTATTTGAAAAAAGAAAAACAATTTATTACTGACCTTTCAAGCATTTTAAAACTATTTTAGTAGTTTACAATCTCAAGTTTAGATATTATCAAGCAATATGGTTTTCCTAATATTCTACATTACATCAACCTAGTTTTGTCCAGTTTTATGGGAAAATAAAATACAGAATATGGGGCAGTGCATGTATATGTAAAAACTAAATACTTGTCTTCCATGACATAAAGGAATGCATCCTGTGACCAGACATTTTCCCTTCATGATGACAGGCTTTTATGAATTTGAGATATTATATTAATACTCGTAAACTATTATACTAATTAATGTGATTTAGCTCAGTGGTTCTAGCACTTGCCTCACAAGCTCAAGGGCTCATGTTTGAGGGTGGAACAACAACAACAACAACAACAACAACAACAACAAAATCTGAAGAAATGTATCAGACACTTCAAAAGTAAACTTCAATGTTCCAGCCTTAGTGAAGGTACATAGACACATACAATTTAACAGCATAAAGGGTATATAATGGATGACATTATCTAGACACTTTGTACTACACATATATAATATAAAAACCATTAAAAACTGAAGCCAATTAATGATAAATAAGTTAGTAGACTATGGTTGTACTAACATTTCACCTGCAGCTGGATACTTTAAGAGTTCCTATTAAAGACTCAACGTCACCTGGAGACTGGATAAAAAAATGTGGTGTTTTTTTATAAAATGGAGTGTTATTATTAGGATGACAAATTTGAGTCATTTATACTCAAATGGATGCACCTGAGGACATATTCATAAGTGAAATAAATAGGACACAGATGTGTAAATACTGTATCATTTCTCTAGTATGAGAAACTGAAGGTCTACATGAGGTCCAGCATGTATGATAGATATGGTGAAATAGGAAGAACATATTCAAAGGGAGAAGGTAAAGGGCTGGTATAGAAAAATGAAGGGAAAGGAAACAATTTGATAGTTAAAAAAATGGAAAAAAGCATTTGCATATAGCAATACGGGGGTAGTTGGGTAGGCAGGGGAATGGGAAAAGTGAGAATCAAGATGTGTCATGTACAGGTACAAATTTTTAATGTTGGATGTGATCATTATACATCTATAAATGTTGATTTACCAATAAACTCAAGTGAAAAATTAAATAAATACAGCGTCTTAAAATTTCAAAACACAGATTTTAACACCATAAGCCTTAGGATCAAGAGATAATGTACTGATATTCATATACGACAAAACACATTTTAAAAAACCACTCTGATGAGTGAAAATTATGAGCTTCACATTCATAAGGCAAAATTACGTGAGTAATATGAGAAGTCTGAGCAAAGCTACCAGTTATTTATGGACATTTGCCAACTGATAATACTTCTATGACTATCATAGAGGTGTCATAGCAATAGAATGTGGTGTGACATTTTATTGCTTTATATAGGATCATGCCAGAGATCTTTTGAGTGTCACCCTTAGAAATGTCTCCTTATAAGATCTCAGGCTTTACATTCTCTTATTTATATAAAAAAATTAAAAGCATATGAGAAATGCCGCATAAATTGAAAACATGTGCCCCTCCTTTTAAAAATTATTGACTCAAAATGTTTCCTGTTCCTACATTAATGTATAGCCACGCAAATTAGCCCTTCTTTAATGAGACACAGGAGTAGTTGTGGGTTACTGTAGACTCTAGAGTAAGCATCTGTGAATTGCTCCAACTGGCAGGCTCAGTACAGCAGAAAGCTAAATGTTGATTTCATACTTACCAAAACTAAATCGACAGGAAGAACAACTTTAATTTTCCTTTTAAACTGTTCATTCAGCTCTTTAACAAGAACAAGAACCACGATGCTCAGCAAGGATAAGAGCAGTGCTTCCAGTTGGACAGATTTGATGTTTTCAAAGACGTATGCATAAATCTACAGTAAGGAGAAAGAGCACAAACAAAATTCAGGGGCATCTACAATATACCGGCATGAAAACCTGGCCCCAGGTAAACTCAAAGATCTCTCAGAAAAAGTGTCTCAATGACTGCATGATGGGAAAGTGGGGAGGAAAGGAGCGGCCGCTGCCAGCAGACAGCAAAGCTACGAGGAGGTGTGACTGGAACGTATGGTAAATGTCTCCTGCTTTTACATGTAAAGACACACTGCCATTAATCCCCCTCAAAATGCTCCCTCTAACTGTGAGGGCACTTATCCCACTATTTGGGGGACTTTTGGAAGCAGCTCTGGAAGTCTTCTTCTGGGGGCGTCTTAACAAAGTGTGATCAGAAGTCCAGAGAATGCTGCTGCCGAGTGACATTCAGTGGGAAGGCGGCCTCCGGAAAACATGACGACCCATCCCCCGCTTCCTTCGCTGGATCCAGCACTGTGCCACTCCTGGCTCTTCCGAAAAGTCAAAATGACACAAAAGAGAAGCTTTGAATTGATTCAGGACATTGAGGCAGCACAACTAAAGACACTCACGAAAGAGAACTTCCAGCACTGCTTCTGAAAGTGGCACGACTGAGAGGATATATGTGTTCAAGGAAAGAGGACTGATGGCGAGGTGTCCTTTACTACAGTAATTTTTTTTTTTTGAGACAGGGTCTCGCTTTGTACTTCAGCCTGGCCCTGAGCTCACTATGTAGCCCAGGCAAGCCTCGAACTCAGCAGTTCTCCCGTCTCTGCCTCCAGAGTGCTGGGATTACAGGCGTGAGCCACCACGCCCGGCTGCAGTAATTTTTTTTTTTAATTTAAACAATCCCCATTTTTCTATCACATCTTGTATTCATTTGCATATACAAAGTTCTTCAACAAAAGTAAAGTTTGTACCTTGCTACGTAAGGACACTGCTAAGATGAATGACTATTTCAACTGTTTTCCTGCCACTGAGGGGCAGAAATGCTAGAATTCATTTAGTTACATGCAGATTCCTCATTAAGGGCACAGAGGGGACTACAGATTCTCCACCTCTGACTCTGGCACTCCTCCAATGCCAGAACCAAACACCTACAAGCCACACACAAAGAAGTTAAGAGTTGTTATTTAAGTGACATCAGATATTTGGCTTAAAGTAAAATATTACCATATTCTCAGTCATTCAACACTTGCTTGTTTATTGCCACATAGTGTGCTAGTGCTGGGTCTGTAATGATGAACACCTTACGTACAGCCTCAGTATTCACATAGTCACAGTCTAGTATGGCAGTTGCTGATTAAAAGCACTCGGGGCTCACACACATGAAGGGACACCTGAAGTACATTACTTGGGGGGTCTAAGCGGTCAGGGAAGCCCTTTCCAAACAAGATATACACATAATGGCCAGAATATAAGTGGAAAAATTAAAAGAGCCTGGTGAAAATGTTTTTGCTTTAAGGTCACATTTATAAAAATTAAAACAGTGAATATGCTGAGAGGAATATCTGACTTCAAAAATATACTCATGAAAGCAATACAGTGGTTTATCTTTAAAAGCAAACACTCTGGGCTGGGGATGTAGCCCAATCAAGCATGAGGCCCTGAGTTTGAGTCCCAGTGTCTAAATCAATCAATCAATCAATCAATCAATCAATCAAAGTAGTGCTATTTAAAATTCTGTTATCATCAAAGAACTTGCTTACAACTAGGAGGAAGGTATATTATATTAATATCAGACGTTCTATGGTGGTAACTTGGGATAATCTGACTTGGCAGAAAAGTAGAATAAATTTGAGAGCAATGCCAACAAAAAGACATAAAATTAAAGTCCTCTGTAAAATTGAAAGCTTATGTTAATCAACTAAGTGCCAATAAAATGCTGCTTAACTATTCAGGGTCATGTTGATAATTATATAAGGATCTCATCTGTTGGCATAAAAAAGATAAGGTAAGGTTTTAAAGAATTCTAAACTGAGTAAAAATATCCTAAATCCAATACTCTATCTATATGAATATTTAATATAAAGAAAACTAATTTGAATTTGTTGTTTGTAAAATACAATGAATGTATGTTTGGATAATATGGTGACTCTCACATTTATGTAGAATATCATATAAAATAATAATAAGATAATTTTAAAGAGAATAGTTATGTGTTTATACTAACAAACATAAATATGTATGTATGAGGAAAAGTCTAAAAAGGAGAACCTAGAACTAAATAACAACTGCATTACAGAAATGATTATCCACCATACCACCCTGGAACCAAAATTAACTCAAATGAAATAATTCTAGGTAAAAGAGTTAAATGTAAAAAAAAAAATGAGATCATTGAAAATTAGTCAGAAGACATTGATAATTAACGGAAGAAAAAGAAACAATCAATAGACATGAACAAAGTGCTCAACTAGAGGAGAACCAAAGAAACATAGACAAAAAAGTCAAGCACGAAAGCATATTTTATCAAAGTATTGATTTTTAAATGATAATGCTTAACAATGGTGAAATTTGGAAGAAGAGATGTGAACTCTTCTACTCATATGATTTTAAATAGGTTCAATACTTTGGTAATTTGGTAAAGCTTATCCAACACTGGTGAAATATTCAATTTCTTCAGCAGCTTCACTTCAAGAACACTAAGCTATGAACATAATTAGGTTCATGCAAAATATCTTATTACAAGGATATTCACTGAAGCAATGTTCCGAACAGAAAAAGAAAATTAAAACCATTTATAGTAGACCCAAGGGAAACTGGTTCAATTCATGTTTTACATAAGTACATGGAATAATGTACATCCATTAAACACACTGTTTTAGACAAAATTTATTTGTGTTATGGAAAGACCATTTTGATCGTGGTGATAAGTAGAAAAGCAACTTGGAAACAAATATGTATGGATTGATTTTCAGGGGCTGCATTGCGTGCCTTCTTAAAGCATCTACTGAGGTCCCCAGGAACTCAGAGTGTGACTTCTTTGGAAGTACTACTGTACCTTTGAAGCAGTAAAATGTGGTCATATACATATGAGCCTTAAGACAACTGGTGCCCTTGTAAGAAAACATTAAGACACATGTTGAAAAATGCACATTAAAAAAATGAGAGCACAACCAAAAAGGAAGCAGTTTAGAGGCCAAGAGAGATCAAACCTCCTGACACCTTGACTTGGAACTAGCTTCTAGAACTACAAGAAATATTTCTGTCATTATTGAAGTCATCTAACCTGCGGCATCATTATGTTGATCCTGCCAAACTAGTAACACATATTTTATAAAATAAAGTGTAAGCCAAAGTATCTTCGGATATATCTGGATGACTAGTTGCTCTGCATAGAACATCTGTCCACACCTGGATCTTCTCCATTCTCTCTAAGGAAGAAGCATCACTTGCAAAACTTTAAATTTTTAATTTAGTATTATTTACCTTCGACATATCTTTCACCTACTGAATCTGGGTTTTATAATTTCATATCTATTTGTCCACAGAAGAATTCTCAAGTTTTGTGTCAGGTGATAAAAATTAGTTTTGACTTCACCCGATAGGTTATTCTTATAGTAGTCTAACTTGATGCTCTTTGCCCTATTAGCACCTCAAATATAATTTGTCCACAGCTCAAAGTGTTGAATCAAAATAATACATAGACTATGGATAAAAACCATTTTTCCAAATCACATTCATTTGTATCTCTCAAATTTATCGATTATTATTTATCATTTTTTTCTAATCACAGGCTTCATCCCACTGGTCCAAAGATCATGAAGATACCAGGTATCAAGGGGGAACATCAGGTTATCCCAGCCTGAATTCTATATAGTAAATGTGATTATTAACATTGTAACAGCCTCAAACAAAGAAAATGCTCTGTTTATTAAAAGTGGAGTTTCATCCTATGAAAGAGACCAGCATAATGAATGACAGTTGTCCAAATGCCACTTGTCTATAGAAATTAAAAAAAAAAAACAAGAGCAAACCCCCAGTTGTGTGATCAGATATATAAAGAAATGAATTAGAGATCAGGTAGTTTTACTTGTTATATTTCTTTGAAATGTTCGCCTTTATTCCAACCATTTAGAAAGGAAATTAGGTGTTAAAATATCTTAGTTAACTGAGGTGTGGATAATACTTCTCCTCTCTCTCCGGGATGGTATTATTCCCCACATTCCTAGAAGTGAAGGGACAGGGCCCATTTCTGTAGTTACTGTGGCTCAAAGCCCAGGATAAAAACACAAATTTTACTTAGTAAAATATATGCCATAGGGGATAGGGAGAAGGGCAATGTCAAAGACAATTTTGTCAAAATACATAGCTTTCTGATGGCTTATCATGATCTGAGGGTACAATGGAGAGAATTATTCAAATGAGTTGTCAAGGAAGGGCCAACTATCCAAATGATTTACAGCATTTAGAAAATTATCCTTCATGCTTTTTTCCATGGTATTAAAACTATGCCATGGCAGTACCCATATAAAAAAAAGAGAGAGAGAAATATGTGCAGCTCTCAAGCCATACCAAATTTGCTGAAATGTGCATTTTGAGGACATGTGTTTGCTGTAATAAAAATGACCACCCCAGAACGAAAGGAATGAGAAACCCCCCCAGGGTTTTTATTGTCTGTCTGGATTAAACTATAGCTCATCAAGCAAAGCACAGTGTACAAAGTGATTCAGAAGAATGAGGAGGGGGTGGGAAGCAGAGACGTGTTACAGCCAGCATGAAGAACACAAGAGAAAGGCAGGCTGGCGACGAGTGCCCTTTCGATGACTGTCATGTGGACCTACAGACAGAAGTCACAAGCCAGCAGGCTCCCAGGAGATGGGTGGCATGTGGAGACAGAGACAGGACAGTGCATGAGAATACAAGCGCACACACACACACACACACACACACACACACCACTTAAAAAGTTGGAGGCATCCTAAACACATATTAAACTCTTCATTTCATCTATAAATGCAGTTGTCTGTATTCTCCTGCTGAAAATCATTTGCTTTCTAATTCTACGAAAGCAAACGTAACATATGTATCTTATGGATAAATAAGAAAGTTATTTCATCAAAATTGACTGTTGTATTTAATAAAATAGAAGTTCAGGTCTCTTTGAAACTAAATACTAGTTCATTAAATTGACCGATTATGATGATATTAAAGGGAAAACATTGATATGCATAAAAATTCCAATTTGACATATTTCAAAGAATGAAAAATGCTTCTCAACAATATCTAATTAAATGTCTAATGAAAGTTTTATCTTGTACAAGATACTAACAGTAAAGCTATGATTAGATTTCAAGTAATCCCTTTCTGTTTTAAAACTGAATGTTTAAAAACTTAAAATTTTATAAGAATAAAGCAAAATTAAGGCCAAAAAATTTCAGTTATTCAAGAAAAATAAACAAATGCCTCTCTGGAATCACACATTTTCAACTGTTTTTCACTATATAACTATTATTGAAGTTCAAATAAGACTCCAGATAGGAACAATTTGACAGATACCATTCCTATCTTTGTACAAAAGGCCTATCAAAAATAAATTTGCTTTTGGGCTGGGGATTTAGCTCAGTGGTTCCAGCACCTGCCTGGCAAGCACAATGTTCCTGGTGCCATCCTTGGTAAATGCATACAACAATACAGGGAGTGGTGACTCACACCCACCAGCAATCAGTGCCACATACCACAGTACCCAGTGCGGTGGCTCATGCCTGTAATCCCAGTACTCAGGAGGCAGAGGCAGGAGAATTGCTGAGTTCGAGGCTTGCCTGGGCTACATAGTGAGCTCAGGGCCAACCTGAACTACAAAGCGAGACCTTGTCTCAAAAAAAAAAAAAAAAAAAGATTGTTTTTACTAGTGAGAAAAAAGGAAAGTAGTGACACCAGAAAGCTTTATAACGTCAGCATATTATATATACTGCTAGTAAGTACGAACTAATAATATGCAATCTATTTGGCTTAATTCTCAAAATACGACTTTGAGTCAGTCCTCAAGCACAAACCAAGAAGATTTTCAGGTAAAAATGGTAGCATTCACTTTTTGCTGCCACATGGACATAAATAATTTAGTCTGAAAATATATTTAACAAAATCTGCATCCAAACACATACCCAAAAATATGAATCAGTTTTTTTAGGGAAATAATTTTTTTTTTTTTTTGAGACAGGGTCTTGCTTTGTAGTTCAGGCTGGCCCTGAGCTCACTATGCAGCCCAGGCAAGCCTCGAACTCAGCAATCCTCCTGTCTCTGCCTCCCGAGTGCTGGGAGTACAGGCGTGAGCCACCACGTCAGGCATTGTGGTATGTGGTGTTGATTGTTGGTGGGTGTGTCTCCATGCCCAGCATTGTATGTGGTTACCGGGGATTGAACTCAGGACCTTGCGCTTGTGAGGCAGGCGCTGGAACCACTGAGCTAACCCTCCGGCCCATAGGGAAATAATTTTTAAAATACAACAAAAATATTATGATTAAAATAAAGTATTTTACAAATTGTAGTTACTAACAAGACCTCTGTTGAATAAAATGATACATAATCCTTCTCACTGCATTTTGGAATATCTGGTGAAAGTCTGTTTATCTTCATGTCTCTTAGTTTCTTCTCTCTACTCTGAACACTGAGGATCATTCACATTTTCTTTTGACAATCAAATGGTACAGAGATGACAGGGGAAGAAATCATTTGAGAAGCTATTTAAACTTCATCACTTTGTAGAAGGTAAGTGAATTAACATTTCCAGGCACCATCTTCTCATAAATGGAGGCTCATTTAACTTTTTGATTATTATGAGGTGAGCATCTTTATAACATAAGAAGAAGACAAAGCTTGGAGAGGTTAGGCAGATTGTTTATGGACATATCAAAATGAAAACAATGCTCACAGGAAGTAGTTCTTTGTCTGTGTCTTTATCAAAGCTTTGTACTGAATGCTACCTGTGTGTGTCAGGTCTGGTACCACGACCCGACTGTAGGAGTTGACAGAATAGAATTGCAGGATTTGTGAAATACTGATCAACAATGACCAAGATGCAAAATGTATGTATGAATCCTTAAAATGAATGTAATTTTAACATACTTCAAACATACACCAATAACAAATCATAAGAAGATACTTTAAAAGTCACATTCTCAGAATGGGCTTCTCTCCCTACCTTATCTAAGCAGTCTCACCCTCTCACTCAACATGCTGCTCCTACCAGTTACATCACCCGGTTTCCTTCATTAACATCTATAAGTGTCTGACTTGCCAATTTGTGTTTGTCTCCTTCCATCCTAACTCAAATATCTCCTGAGTATTTCTGTGAAATTCCAGAGGAACAAGGACATTATTTGAATTGAATCTTCGATGTCTATCCATTTGTCAATACACACTTGCTCAATAAATTGGTTTCAGTGGTTCTTTGGTCATGTATGCCTGCTGACCTCTTCCTATTCATATGTAGTTCAGAAAATATCCCTTGATTATTGTGTTGACCATCTGAGCAGCGATCACACCCACAAGCGTGGCCTCTGCCCACCTCAATCTGCTTTCAAATTGACCACATTTTAGTTCAGACTCCTAGAAGATCCAGACTTCTGCTCAGAGACCTATCCCAGAACCTTGCACAGCTGATATCTGTACAAGTTCTGTTCATAAGATTTTGATGTCTCCAACCAATTTTGGCTGCATATCATTGCATCACTAAATACTTCAGATAGACACTAATAAAATTAAGTCCTGTAAATTTCTAACCTTCCTAAAGTAGTGAATGCAACTGCAGAGAGAGAGAAAGAGAGAGAGAGAGAGAGAGAGAGAGAGAAGAAAATATTAAATTACATATCAAATACAACCTCAAAAGGCAGAGGAAAAACAATATTGTCTAAGTTTTTACAACCTTATGTCCAAATTTCTGATCACTGTATCTCACACTGAGAATAAATCCATTTGCTATTGCTTCAAGATATAATTTGAGTCTCAGACTAGAAAGTAGTCTAGAGGAAGCATGGTATGTTAAACAGCTAAAGACAACATGGGTACACGAAACTCACTTGGACCAAATATCTAACCAAGCCCGCCAAGGCCCAGGTGGCATCCAGCCATCCCTTGTTTTAGGAAAATAAGTTTTAATTTGAATTACTTGAGCACTGGGTTTTGCGGTGATGCATTTTTCAGAGAATTGTGGGGGGTGGAAAGAACTTAGCCCAAGATGGTTGAGTTGCAAAAAATATTTGGTGTCTGGTTTAGAATTTGAAAGTAATCTTTGTTAGAAATTTCCATATAATTGCTCTATATTCAGATTAAACCTGCTACATTTTTTCTTCTCTGAGTCACTGATTGAATCAATCTGCAGATGAACATTCCACTTCTCCTCGTTTTGATGTATTCTGTTCACTTTTTAAGGTGTATCAAAAACCCTGCAAGTCACAATGGAAAAGTCACAATATCTGTGGAGAAAATGTGGGCTTTCATAAACTACCAAAGCATTTCTTGATCCCGAAGTCCCAGAGGGCCAACATCTTCAAAGACGACTTGTTCTACACATATAAACTTCATTTGTACATATTTAATTGTGATCTCATTCTCTATAAAAGAACATGTTTCATCAGCTCCAATTTCCTTCTGACGTTTCGATCCTTCTTTATTAACATTCTTGGCTTCTGCTTCACAGGCTTTGCAGTCTGAACAAGAAAAGCACTTTGCTTGTACCTCAGACTTATGGGTGGAAAGGAAGCTGCTCTCTACTCTGAAAGTCCCCATTTTAAGGCAAAGAAAAAATTTCCAAGAAAAGTGGTGGGATATGTTGGCAACTGTGCCTTTTGCTCTTGGGTTTAATGCACAAACTGTGCATAATTATCAGAACAGCACTCATACAAAGCCAAGCCAGTGAAACTAGCTTTGCGCACCTTATCACAGGCTGCTACAGGCGCCGTCTCAGAGAAAGCCACATGTGTTAATATGAAATAGGAATTTTTGTGATTTTTATTGTGCCTTCTGTGGAAAACACCTTTGCTAACAAATGATATTTCATCATTTCTGAATTTTAAAAATGTTTTTCTATTCTAAAGAATTAAAAGACTCACTCTTACTTACATGAGGAGCCACGTGACCAGTCAAATCTTTGAATGCAAAAGATGACAGGGACAGAATGACTTGTGTGCTGGTTCAAGGTCCTGACCCAGAGTGGCCCTGGTGGCACTGTTGTTCCTGCTTACTGTTAAACATATTACGGCCAGTGTTATTTGTAATTTATTAAATGGAGATTGTATGCTGAATTGATGAAAATATTTGTAAATAAAGTTAAAGAACACCACTTTTTCAGTTCTGATAAGCATGTCAATTCCTTCATTAAGAGCAGAAATCTTTAATTTATAAATTCTCAGGTTACCTTGATTTTCAAGGTGCAAAGACACATATATCCTCATTTTATTATTTCATTTTTAATCTTACTAAAACTTCTCAACAAAAGGAAAATATGGTATTTATTATTTAAGAAGTAATTTTAAAACTACAGTTTGTTATGTCCAGCTATTCATCACTGTGAGGAAGAACAATAATGGCTTCCTTTTAATGAACACCTATGTTCCAGGCATCTCACGTTGGACTGAACTCCATCAAGTGCAATTATCATCAATTTACAAAAACAGGCAACTGGAAATTAACAATACTAGGTCATCTATCAGATCAGGGCAAGGGCCACGATCTAAATCTGAACTTCTCTGATTCTGTTCTTTGCTCCATTGCCCCTTTCGAGAGAAAAAAGATAAACTGATCAATTAGTGTACGACTGTATAGACTCTAATAAAATCACCACAGCTAAAACTTAACTCAGAGAAAAAGTTACATTTTAACCAAAATGTGACTGAAGGAGAATGTATTGAAATATTTTTCAAGTTCACTAAAATAATCATAAATTTAGAAGAAAGTCTTATCAGAAGTATATGAATTTACAAAAAAAAAAAACCTTTGAAGAACAAAGAGAAAAATAGAGTATTGTGTGAAGGAAGTAAGGCAAACTAAATAAGTGGTTAAGTTAAATCCTATTACACCCCCTCTTCTTAGGGATTTTGGAGATCCATACTCCATAGCCTTCTTTTGTGTTTAGACCATTAAAGTCCTGAGTGGACACTCAGCACCAGGGGAAATCTTAGTAGGCCTCACATTCCAGAAGGCCCCTTCACCTGAAGAAACTGCTTCACGACATTCAGCTAGAAGAAGAGGTGTGGCCCATCCAGGAAAGCTTAGTAGAATTTGTTGTGTGTGCTAGTCAGCTCTCTGTTCCATACTAAATGCCTGAGGTGACTGGTGTAAAGAGATTTCTCTTGGTTTCCAGTTTGAGAGACCTGCCAAAGTCAGTGGGCCCTTTTGCTTACAGGCCTGTGGCAAGGCAGCACCTCAGGGCAAGCAACACCTGGCAGAACAAAGTCCCACAGCTCATGGCAAGAAAGCAAAACAAAAAAAGACTAAAGTCCTCTAATGCCTTGCAAATTTACACCCTGAGTGACCAGAAGACCTACCAAGAGGTACCATCTCTAAAGGCTTTGCCTCCTCTTAACAGCGCCATGGGTTGAGGATCAAACCTTTAGCCCACAGGCCTTTAAGGGACATTCAAGATCAAACTTGAGCATGTCTGTGTTCCCATAAAAAGGGGCAGAGCTACCACTGTGCCACTTCCTGTATGCGATTCACATCTTTCCCTAAAAGTGTTCCACTGATGTTAATACACCTGCTGGCCCAGAACAGCCTCATGGATGAAGACATCACCTAATCAAAGGAGGGAACTGAATTTTCCTTACAGCGCAAAACCAGGCATGGCCCACCCAGACGATGCTGTCGTAGACATCAGAGTAGCAGAAGGGAAAGATCCCCAGCTAGCAGAAGAAGAAAGGTAGAAGGTTTGTTTTTCTCAAAGTTGGCAGTAAAGATTGCTATTGTCAGAAATAGTTACTAAACACACTGTTCTGCCAAATTTGAATTCTCCTGATAAGAATACATCCCACCTGACACTTATAAAGATGTGAAGCGCTCAGTGGGCAAGACCCTTTGGCAAAACACTGATTTCAGCAGACTCTCAAACTGGAAGCCAAAAGAAATCTCTTCTCTTTCCATTGATCACCTCAGGCGTTTCATTCAACAGAAAGCTGACTAGCACAAGTGCATACAAGTCGTTTTGATTCTAGAAATCAATTTACGTTCCAGCGGAGAGCAGTGACACAGTCTTCATCTCTCATCACCCCGAAGAACTTTTGAAAAGTTACGCCGGTTGTGAAAACACAGAAGGATGAGTCAGAGTCAAAAGAGAAAATTCAAAAAAGCATATTAGTTCATTTTCCCCTAGATTACTTAACTTGATGGCCAAGACCTCTGTGATGTCCCCTGCACTGTCCCTCTGTGCTGAGTTTAGCTGTTCTCCTTCAGGCACCTAATGACCCAAAAGCAATTTTAAGTTTACATGATCATCACTAGATTCTCTCAGCTGAGCTATCGCAGAGCTCATTTTTGAAATGTCTCAGTGTAACCAATGCTCAGATCAGCACTAGTTCTGACACGGCAATCTCAGAGCCCATCAATACCTCTCTCACTCCCAGCAGCCTAACAGAGCAGGGCTCTGAGAGACTGAATATCAAGAGCAACTTTCACTCATTTCCAATCGCAGTAATTCTACTAATGAGGTCACATATATGGAGAGTCAGTTGTCTAAAATTATTCCTAAATCTTTTTCTGTTTCAGAGTCGGATCTTAGAACAGACTTCTAACATCCTGTAGTACTTGATGTAGAAAGTGGAGCTAAAGTAGCTTGCAGTTTATCTTACAAAAAAAAAAAAAAACTGGAAGAAAGTTTCTACATAAAACTCCTCAGTATATTGTTTATGCAAAGCGCCATGACAGGACCAAACTGAGAAACCAAAGTTCTCCCTGAGTCAGGCTATCCTGCTTCACGAACACAATTTGGAAAAAGCAAGGTGATTATTCATACATGCAGGTCTGACTTAGGGGCTCAATCATAACCCACAGGCGTTTTCTACTCTGTACCCACACTGGTAAACACACTGCTCCAGGCAGGAGATTAAGGCACAATTTTAACAGATTTTGTTCT
Organism: Thryonomys swinderianus; assembly: GCA_004025085.1. Taxonomy (NCBI): domain Eukaryota; kingdom Metazoa; phylum Chordata; class Mammalia; order Rodentia; family Thryonomyidae; genus Thryonomys; species Thryonomys swinderianus. The sequence goes on from PVIC010030562.1 coordinate 18,977, forward strand.
ACACTGTAGCCTTGGTGTCGCTGAAAGTTTTAACTCCCAGCCAGTCATCTGACAGCTTACAGCTACTCTGTTCTGCTTTGGTTTGAGCTGAAGTGTGGGATTATGTTGCTTCCAGGCCCAGTTCCATTTTTTTGTTTTGTTTTTAAGCTTTCTTGCAGTGAGTGAATCTCTGAGCCAGATATGACCTAAGGAACAACATTCAGAATGAGTTTCTAGTTCCATGTAGACAATTACTACTTCTATTAACTATTTAACCATTTAATAGTAGAAACACTTCCACTTAAACTGTGGAGACCATCTTTTTACATATCAAACACACCATCTTTAAAAAAAATAGTAACAACCAGAGTTGACAATGGCAAGGCCAAAATAAAATATTATGTTGAAATTTTTGTGTTGAAATTTTTGTATTGAAATTTGGAAAAAATATATCCATCAGACCTGGCCATTCAATTACACTAATAAATGATCAGCGATGCAGACAATAATACACAAATGAAAACAATCTTCAGAAAGCCATATATAATAGAGAAAAACAACAGAAGCCAACTCCATAAGACGGATTCGTACAGTAAGTCATCATGAGGATTGTTTCCAAAACTAGCAGATATTACTCCTTATATTAGTCTCAACCTCGGCATCGTATTTAAAACAACCTGCATGATGTTACGTAAACCGAACTTGTTGTAGAAAAACCTCAGGTTTATAATTAAATTCTACTTTGTGGAAAACACACTCCCAATCTATGAACAAAGACCTTTGGAAGACTCACGTAAAAAAATCCAAGCGGTCCAGATATGTACGGTATTTTTATTCCCAGGAGATACTTGACTTGCGAAGTCACCACGTGGGTGGCAGCTCCCGTGGTCATCGCGCTGATCACGGGCTCCGTCAGCAGGAACGTGGCGCCGCCCAGCTGCAGCGCGAACATGGCCACCTGTGGAGATCAAGGACGAGGCGGACGATATTTTCATGTGCACGTTTCCGGGGTCCTCGCAGGACGAATATCCGGCATGTTTTCATCTTCAGTTTATAGAGGCAGAGCGAACTAATGTTTAAATTTTCTACAGTAAAGACGTTAGGTTTCCTTAGGAACATTATTAGGTTTCAAGATTTTCCAAAAATCACTACATTCTGTGGACTAGCATCAATTAAAATTAACTTTTTTCTCCTGAACGTTGACCTTTTACTCTTTTCCTAATCTTACATGTTAAAAGGGAGTTGGGGGCCGGAGATTTAGCTCAGTGGTTCCCGGGGCCTGCCTTGCAAGCACAAAGACCTGAGTTCGATCCCTGGTAACCACATACAATGCTGAGCGTGGAGACTCACGCCCACCAGCAATCGATACCACATACCACAGTGCCGGGCGTGGTGGCTCACGCCTGTAATCCCAGCACTCGGGAGGCAGAGGCAGGAGGACTGCTGAGTTCGGGGCTTGCCTGGGCTACATAGTGAGCTGAGGGCCAGCCTGAACTACAGAGCAAGATCCTGTCTCCCAAAAATAAATAAATAAATAAATAAATAAATAAATAAATAAATAAATAAATAAATAAATAAATAAATAAATAAGGGAGTTGGGGCAAATGAGTTACCATGTGGCTACTGAAGAAAAATCAACTTGCTTTACCATGTCTGTGATTGGGAAAGTATAAAATGTATGATTCACAAACTGATGACTTAAAACCCCAAAAGCACTGAGGGGAAAAAAAGGCAACTTTTAAAATTTTTCACAAGATTCTAAAAAATGGGAACATACTATTTGAGCACACTCTGTCATGCAGCCCTAACAGGCTAATATTCAATAAGAAGGTGTCAGGACATATTTGTATATGGGGAATGTTCTAAATAGAGATCAGAAAAGGGGGCATGCCTTAAGAAACCTAAAAATCCATACATAAGTCATTTACTTAAAACTTCTTTCTACTCTTAATGTCTACTCCAAAACTGTTCATGAGCAGGTGATGAGAGCACCGTGTCTGAGTGAAGCTGTACAGCGGACTCTGTGGCAAAGGTGCCACCTTCTGCAGAGAGAACCAACGCTCCTGCATCCTTGCCCCTCCCTCCTGGCCACCCTCAGACCTTCATCTGTGTAAATATGGTCCCGGAAACCACAAAAAGTCCAACTTGCTGTTCTGAAGGTAACTTTAAATTACACTGACAAGTATTTTCTTCCCCTGAAAAAGGGGAAGAAAAGAACTCCCTGCGTTAATTATGTATTAACTATAATATTGAGGTCAAGTCTTAAAATTCTTCTTGGAAAATGAGATTAACTATTGCGGAAATCAGTTGAAAAACCAGCAATGAGGTCTCTGTCTATCCAAAGGTTACAGTGATGAAAACGAGAAGTGTAAGATGCTGCTTGGTACCACAAGAGCATAAATTGTAAAATGTATCATAGCATTTTATATTGCGGCCATATTGCAATGCTCTTGGCCAAAAGCCCTTATGCTCTAGATTTATATGAGAGTATCAGCCAGACGTGCGGCCTATGCCTACAGCCCTCTCTGTCAGGAGGTGGAGAGAAGAGGGTCAGACGAGCGTGAGGACAGTCTGTGCACCTAGGGAGACCCTGTCTCAAGGCAAAAGAAAAGTGGCTAAAAATGAACTGAGCACTAGAGTGAATGCCTGGCATGTGCAAGGCCCTCCTGGGTTCAATCCTAGCCCCCCCCACACACACACAGAGGCAGAAGTTCCTGGGTTAAATCAAAGTGAAACCTAGATTCTGATCTTGGTTCCACTAAGTCCTAACACTGTGACTTTACAAAATCTACTGAACATACTTATTATAAGCTTTATCATCTCTGAATTCTTTGAATGATGTCTGCCATATTTACCCATAGAGCCGTGGTGAAATGAATGTGAAATAA
>PVIC010030563.1:7837-21948 GCA_004025085.1 Thryonomys swinderianus
AGGTGCTTTTGATCTGTGAGGCACACATTTTTATTTCCCTTCCCTCCAGTTGACATTTAGTCTGACCCAATTGAATCCTTCCGTCTAATCCTGCACTTGTATACCCATCTGTGTTGCCAACCTGGTGAGCAGCAAGATGGTGAACGAAGTGAAGGGGAAAAAGTCCATCTGCTCCTTGTGAATAGATTACTTACTTTAAGAAAAAGTCTTGCTGAACCACTTTTGGATTTTTAATAAATTTCTGTCTCTCGAATAAAGCACACACGATCGTCAAGAGGACTTTTAATCTAACCTGACTAGATCCTTTGAGCCATGAACCTTCCTAGCCCAATCTCCCTGATAGAATTATAGACTGCTTGCTCTTCAATAAGCCTGAGAGACATCCAAGTCTCTCGTTTTATGATGGATGAGACAGGAAAGGGAAGGAACTCACCAAGGATACAGTAGATGGATGTATAAGTATTTGAAAATGAGCCAATGACTCATATACTTGAGCTGTAAGGGGTACAGCCTAAGATCATAGGACCAAATTGCTCATTGCCCCAAACACTTCTTGCAAACTCTACACACTGAACTCACCTTTTGAGGATGTACATTTTAAAAGGATGCAACAACAGAACTTCTAATCAAATTGATCTCAAGGTAAAACTCAGAGACATATCTATATTCTTTTACATTCCCAAGGTACATCCAATAACCAGCCAAGGTTGAGAATCTTTTTTCTAAAGCAATTGTTATAGACAGCTAAACTGGGTAGGAAAATTCTAGGCAGTCAGACAGGGCTAGACTCTTGAAAGAATCAGTGCAAAAGATGAAAAAACATTACAACTGTGGCCAAAGGCACATCTGTTGGAGGCCAGGGCTCGAGGTAAAAATGGAATGGCCTAGGCTGGAGATTTAGCTCAGTGGTTCCAATGCCTGTCTAGCAAGCGCAAGGTCCCTAGTTCGATATACCCTCCCCAACCACATACAACAATGCCAGGTGTGGGGACTCACACCCACCAGCAATCAGTACCACATATCACAAGTGTGGTGGCTCATTCCTGTCATCCCAGTACTCAGGAGGCAGAGGCAGGAGGATTGCTGAGTTCGAGGCTTGCCTGGGCTACACAGTGAGCTCAGGGCCAGCCTGAACTACAAAGCAAGACCCTGTCTCAAAAAAAAAAAAAAAAAAGAATAGGAAATATTTATTGAGGAGGAAAGATATAGTTCTTGGGAGGCAGGAGAAAACCCAAAAGTAGGTTGCCAAGAACCCCATTTCTCACGAGAAGTTTTTGAGAGCACAGCCATGTGGATACAACACAGGCTACAGCCAAGATCAACCAATAAGATTGTAAGTATACAAGCTTAGGGTAACATTGATTCAATGGGGAAGCAAGTCATGTACCAAGTGTACATGGAAGAAACAAAGAATCTTTTAAGAAGAAATGAGTCTGAGGGTCTTCCGCACCCACCAAAGTAACTAGGTCTATTTAGACTTTATTAGACCAGGAGTTAGCACTTATCACAGGCCTGGTTATTTTGTCTTTATCTTGAGGCTTGGCCTCTAACAGATGTGTCTCTGGCCACAGTTGTAATGTGTTTTCATCTTTGTCCTGATTATTTTGAAGGCCTACCCCTAGAATATTTCTGCCTAGCTGAGCTGTCTACAATACCAGCAATGGGGAAATGACTGAAACAGAGTAGGAGTAAGATCACTGTTATGACTGTATCTGACCATGTGGTTTAGAAGCCTTTGAAAAGTTATGGTGAGAAAAATGTGAAAGAGTTTGGAGAAGTGGGCTAGAGAAGCCTTAGAATGTTGTAAGCAATGGCTGATGTGTGATACTGATCAGAGCTCGGATCCGAATACTGACAGAAATGCAAACACTAAAGGCCAGGCTCAGGAGGTTTCAGTTGGGAATGAGAACTTCATTGGCATTTGGACCACTAGCTATGTATGTCATGCTCTGGCAAACATCGGTCTACATTTACCCATGTTCTGAGTCTTTGTGGGAGATAAACCTTAAGGATTGCAGACCATTAATCTGGCACAGGGAATTTTAGAGCAGCCCAAAATTCAGACTGTGGATTGGGTACTTATGTCTGCTTTCAGTCAGATCTACAATGAGAACCAGGAGCGAAAATACCTGTTTGAAAAGTTTTCAGTTTCCACAGAAAGGAAGCACCTGTAAAGTTGGGGCAAAGGAAAGTGTGGTTTCAGAAAAGATTAGCCAAGTCATTTACACCAGGACAATAGGAAAGACTGCTTGAAGCCATCTCAGGAATCTGCAAAAACCCACCCTTTAGATCCCTGAGTGCAAAGCTATAAAGGTTTCCATTTGAGAAGATAGCCTCTGGGGACACACACACACACCTCACAGCTCCACCACCCCCCAGGGTCACCTAACAATTGATATTTCAGGAAAATGATTTGTCTGGTATTCTGTCCGAATGAGAGGAAAGTGACTATGATAAAGGGTAAATGAAAACAAACAAGTCATATTGTATCTACTTTATAAACTCCATGAGGACAAAGATTTTTGTCTGTCTTATTCACTCCTATATCTCCAGTACCTACAACAGTGCAAATGGTTTCTCACTCTTCACAGTCTTGCTACTTGCCACCATGGAAATATCAGTTTTAATTTATATGAGCCTATTTTTTATTTTCCCAAATAGAAATAGTAATTCACAGGTCAGTCATGAAGACCATGAGATAACATAAAATGGTTCACGAATGAGAAAATTTTTAAATATTAATTTCACAGAGAAAAATTCAATTTCCTTTTTGCTCTCCCTGTTCTCTCCTCAAGAAATTTCAGATAGTCCTGCTGAATCTTGTAAGCCCCACTAGAAATCCCTGCACCAGCTCCTGTCCCAACAAACTGACTCCCTTAGGGTGGTCAAAACACATTCTTTTCCTGCTTCAAGTTCAGTACAATCTATTCTCCATTAATCGTGATAAAGAACATGGATAGGGATTCAAATTTTGCCTCTTCAATTTACTTCCCAACTCCTTTTTCTTTTTGGCACTGGGGATGGATCCCAGGGCCTTGTAAAGGCTAAACACAGGCTCTATCCCCAAGCTATACCCTCAGGCCTACCTAACTTTCAAGGAAAGTGTCTACTCCTTTCTGAGCCTGTTTTCTCATCCAGAAAATGGGGGTAGTAATTAATTATATCATGGAGTCACTGTGAGAATAAAATATGTTAATAATGCACATATTACCACCTACATACAAAACTTAAATATAAAATAAAAGCCATGGGTTTTGTTCAAAAGCTTCTTGCCGGATGTGGTGGCGCATGCCTGTAGTCCCAGCACTCAGGAAGGCAGAAGAATGAGGATCACTGTGGGTTCAAGGCTTGCCTAGGCTACATAGTGAGTTCAGGGCCAACCCAAACCGCACAGCAAGACCCTGTCTCAAAAAACAAAACAACAATAACAGAGTTTCTTGATTTAAAAGGGGAAGGTAAAAATAATAAAAGTGGAAAAATAAATTTATTTATATAAAAGAAAAATAAAAACTTTTTTTTCTGGTACTGGAGATCGAACTCAGGCCCTTGTGTGTCCAAGGTTAGCATGGTACCACTTGAGCTAAATCCCCAGCTAGAAAAACAATTTAAAAGGAAGAGACTCATCAAGTCCAAATTTAAAATGGGGTGATACTAGCTTTTTTTTTTTTTTTTTTTTTTTTTGTACTGGGGATCAAACTCAGGACCTTGAGTTTCAAGGCAGTTGGGTGATTGAGCTAAATCCCTGGCCCTCGGGTGGCCTAGCTTATACATCAATCATTTTCTGATGTCTGGAGTTTATTTGGCTGGCCAAATTGCAATACAAAAACATGCTGCTCCCTCTGTTAGTCATTGAGCAAGTATGCCCCGAGCACTTACTGTGTACCACAGGACTGGAGGTACACCAACAGGGAAAGGGTATAGCCCTTGGGGAGTCTGTGTTAAATGAGCTCTTAAAACAAAAGACCATAGGCTGGATACCGCTATCAATGTGGCAGTGGTATATCCTACTGCAGACAAAAGACCTAGGACTCAATAAAACACATTTTGGCTATTATGAGGTTCACAGTGTTTGTAATGGTAAAAACTGCAACGCATCCAGGGGAAAGCGTTAATTAGTAATAAGATAACTAGATAATAAGCAAAAGTTAAAAAATATATAAAATGCCATCTAGGCCATTTTAGTCATCCAACAAACATTCACAGTACCTACTTCTAAAAGAGGCGGAATGACTCAGCCCCAGTCCCTACTCTCAAGGCTGGTAATAAATATATAGCATTAAGGGGTGACTTTCTTATATACAAATCCCTTTTACATACAGGATTTCATCCAATCTTCCTGACAGGGAGAGAACGGTTGTTAGCCGTGTTAGCAAGCACTGGAGCCAAGCTTATCACCAGGGCTTCTTCGTGCACCCAAAGGCCGAGTGCAGCCCATAACTGCCTAATGTAACTTTGACATCCCCTGGGTTGGAGAAGAAACTCCTTGACTCTCATCTGAGCCTATCAGGCCATAAAGGCTCCACAGCTCCACGATGTTTCCAAATCCGGGATGGAGCCCCAACCTCTACTTTCCAGTTCCCCATAGTCCAGGGAAAAGCCAAGGTGTGCTTGTAAGTTCCAAAGAAGATAGTTATGTTTACTTCCGAGAAGTCACAAGGGAAATCCAAATGAATTCAAGGCGGTTGGCGCACACTGGCAGGCGCTGCCTCAACTGTCTTGCCCCAGGCTGAGCCACTTGGAGGAAACAAGGATTCCAGCAGTGGAGAAAGCACAAGCATAACGCAGAGGAAAGCTGACAAGGCTGTAAAGAGGAGGGAATGTCTGAGCGAGAGTCTTGAAGGACAAATAGCAGTTTTCTGGAAAATGAGAGGAACTAGGTAAGGAAGCCTTCCTCCACCCGTGCCTTATGCTTTCTATCTGGAACCCCGGGGGTCGGCAGCAAGGTAATCAGGCTCCTTTCACACTGTGTCCCCAACCAAATGTTACAACCCGGAAGCCAACAGTAAGTCTAACCCATGCAGTATCACCAATATCTGGCACAGGCCTTGGCTCAAGTTTAGTACAACGATCGGGGTAGGAATTAGCTCTCAGAGCCAGGTGTAAATAACCAGATTAGAGATAAACTGCTTTCCTTTATTAAAGAACAGGAAAATTAAAGGAGGAAATATCTCAGGTATGTCCAAACTCACCATCTTAAAGGCAATTCAGTAAAACATAGCAAAATTTTTAAGCGACTGTGGAGTGTGAAGTGATGGAGGTGCTTTTCCATCTAGAACCCAGAAGCCACTCTTTGCCATAGATACTCATCAAAGTAAGCAGACATTTAGCCTAGAGCCAATACAGGGGCAGCACAAATGGGGCATCGGAAGGGTAGGTCCTGCCCAGAGGGGGGCAGCAAGGGTGGGCAGGCAGCAAACAGGGCAAGTTAAAGAGGGTAAGGTTTGCAGGGGTGGCCTGCAGTTTCCTCAGGAACAAGGTCTCTCTGACAAACTTCTGCATGTCATGCTCAGCACCACAAGACGGTTTGTTCTGTTGGACAAGTTCTGCTCTTGAGGGTGTCCTGCAAAGGGGCCTCAAGTCTGAGTCACAGTGCAGTCAAGTTTGAAGCCCTGTTTGACTACCCATGGAAGAAGAGGGATCTTTATTTCATTATTATGGTCTCTGATAGTGACTTTTAAAAATTGGTCTAATCAGAGGATGCTCTATTTGGGGGGGCCCAAAATTTAGCTCAGTGGTTCTGGCGCCTGCCTAGCAAGTGCAAAATCCCTGGTTCAATCCCTCCTAAAACCACATACAACAATACCGGGCATGGTGACTCACGCCCACCAGCAATCAGCACCACACACCACAGTGCCGGGAGTGTTGGCTCACGCCTGTCATCCCAGCACTCAGGAGGCAGAGGCAGGAGGATTGCTGTGAGTTCGAGGCTAGCATGGGCTACATAGTGAGCTCAGGGCCAGTGTAAACTACAAAGCGAGACTCTGTCTCAAAAACAATTGGTATAATCAGAGGATGCTCTATTTTTTTTAATAATTACAATCAGAATGGGAGAATTGTTTTCTAACTGCTATGCCTAGAGTATGTGCCTTTGTCTAAAGGTTCCAACAAAAGGGTGACTTTTCCTATTGGTCCACCCAGAAGGGGCACCCTTCTGCCTTTCCTCTACCTGGAGGGGACACCTATTTGCCACATACACCATCTGCTCCCATGGCATCTAACAGGAATTCAAGGACCGTTTCCTGAGCCAGAGAGATTTATCACCTTCACTGTCCCCTTCCCTCTCTACTCCAGGCCGCAGGTATGTCAGGTAGCCTGGAAGCTACGGCTCCAAATATAAAAACCTCTCTTCAAATCAATAACATTGGTTTCCTAAATCTACTATTTTCATTAATCTGGAATTATGGGGAAAAAAATTTCACTGGGCTCTTTCACAATGAGGAGTGAACTTATGTAACTTATTATTCCAAGAGTTAATATAAGCCGGAAGTTGGAACACAGTGAGACTTCACTATCCAGAATTCTCAAGAAATGAGTTCTCTTCATAATTAAATTTCCCAGGAGCGGGAATGTTCACCACTTTACATAGCTCAGTCTTTAATTCTCACCATTTTGAGTAGAACTCTTTCTAAAAACAAACTCTGCAACCTTCTTAAACAAATTCTTTTTATAATTTTCACTACAGGAATTTTAAAAAATTTAACTGACAGGTTGGGGATTTAGCTCAGTGGTGCCAGCACCCACCTTGCAAGCGCAAAATCCTGAGTTTAATCCCTGTAACCACATAGAACAATACTGGGCGTGGTGACTCACACCCACTGTCAATCAGTACCACACACCACAGTGCCGGGCGTGGTGGCTCACACCTGTCATCCCAGCACTCAGGAGGCAGAGGCAGGAGGATTGCTGAGTTCCAGGCTTGCCTGGGCTACCTAGTAAGTTCAGGGCCAGCGTGAACTACAAAGCAAGACTGTCTCAAAAAAAAAAATTAACTGACAAAAACACAAAAATTGTACATATTAAACAGGTACCATGCAAGTCTTCAAAATATGTTTACATTATGTTATCTTTCTTTTCTTTCTTTCCTTCTTTCTTTCTTTCTTTCTTTCTTTCTTTCTTTCTTTCTTTCTTTCTTTCTTTCTTTCTTTCCTTCTTTTTCTTGAGGCAGGGTCTCAAAAAATAGCCTGGTATTGCCTGGGCTGTTCTCACATTCCTATGCTCAAGTAATCCTCTGCCTCAGCCTCCTAAAGAGCGAGGGCTACAGACATGAGCCACTGCATCCAGCTACACGGTACAATGTTTAAATCAGGTTAAACATGTCTATTTTGAAACGTTCATAATTTCCTTGAAAACTTTCAACAAATTCTTTTGTTTTGTTTTGCTTTTGTTTTGGGACAGGGTCTCGCTTTGTACTTCAGACTGGACCTGAGCTCACTATGTAGCCCAGGCAAGCCTCGAACTCAGCAACCCTCCTCTCTCTGCCTCCTGAGTGCTGGGATTATAGGCGTGAGCCACCATGCCCAGATCAACAGATTCTTCTTAATCTCTTAATCATCCTTGGTGTGTGGCATGGTTTGATGGGCAAACCACAGTGTTACCTTTAGCTTTTCTCCTTTCTGAGTACAGCAAAGAGAGAACAGGCCAAAAAAGCTTCCCATAGTTCTTCCCTGTCCTTTGCCTTTTTGTCCCAGTATTTCCCAGGGAATTCTGACAGAGTTACCTAAGGGGATGTCTCAGTACCCCAACACTGCCACAAGTAGTTTCTGCATGACATATCTAAGCATGCAGCCACTGACCCCACGGATGTCTTTGAGCCAGTCTTCTTCCTCTGTCTGGGTGGCTGCTGGCCTAGAGCCACATTATGAAGGTATTCCTGTTGCGATCACAAAACAAAGATATTTCTTCTTCTAAATTGCATCTATTGCCCAAGTTTGAGCCCCAGTACTGCAAAATAAATAAATAGATAAATGAATAAATAAATAAATAAACTGCACATATTAGAGTGTATATGAATCTTTAAATACTCAACACATATATACAGTTGTTCTCTCTATTATGCACTATTATGAACCTACTTCATTAAATGGAGTACCACATCAGAAAATGTGGTAAAGCATGGAGTTTAATCTATACATTGACTCAGGAGCAACTGTTTCAACTTCATTTGTAATATCTGTGATGGCTTAATTCAGAACACTATTACAGAACAGGAATCTTTCCACTTGCCTGCACTCCCAACAAATGTATGCATAGTGGATTCTTTATATTTTATTGTAAAGAAAAGTAAATTGAGGTTGACCAGATGTAGGGACCCAACCTGGTATTATCATGAATGGTATCAACTGGCTATGACTTAAAAAACAAAATCACTGTCCTCATTTTAAAATGTAATGGCTTATGATGACATAAACAAAAAATGGGAAATGAAAGATAACTTATATTTATTCTTTTTATTAATGTAATAAAGGGGCTTCATTTTTCTAATTTCATTTGTTCTTATATAGAATTAAAGTATATTACTTCACTTTCTAGTGTTACTGCTTTTAATTAATTCATACACGAAAACATTTTTAGTCACTTATTTTAATCTAAACCCACACTATAGTTCATGTTCATTATTCACAACATATTATACTTTATAAAAAGATTACATAGTCAACAGTTGAGGATGTAGCTCAGTAGCAGAGTGCTTGCCTAACATGAGCAAGGTCCTGGCTTCTTTTGCCAGGACAGAAAAAAATAAAAGATTATATAGTCAAATGCATTGGGAAACTCTAGCCTGGTCTCTTCCAGCTATAGCTATCTCTCACATAATAAGGTTCCTTCACTCTAGCTGTACAGTAGAGCCGCTTGAGCGCCTTTATAAAACAATGATTTCTAGGACCTTCCCGTGGAAATTCTGGTTTTCTTGGTGTGAAGTAAGGTCATGGCACGAGTAGCTTTTTAAAGCTCTCCAAGTGATAATGGTTTGGTCATCAGGGTCTAGATAAGATTGTGTAACTATAATTAAAAAATGAAAAGTGCAATCAGGCAAGCTGTTTGCCAGATTCCACTCAGGGAAATATTTAAATTGCCTAGTGTTCAGGCATCGAGTAGACATTGCCAAGGTGTGCGCATGACTTTGAAACTTCCCAGCTCCAAGCTCAGGGTTTACCCCATATTCACCCAGAGGAGAGTTAGGCCTGTGGGACCCTCAGGCAAAGTGCTCAATACATCCTTAAAAATACCTTAGGCATCGTAAGTTTTATGAGAAAAAGATGTCTCTTCACCTATAGTGCAGATTGGTTCTCCAAAAACGATGAGGCCAGCCAGAAGCCATGCACACTTCCCCAGGCAGAGAACGGAGCCATCTGGGTACTTGGACAAGCACTCTGCGCAAGGGCAGGAGGTGCATCTTGGCTGGCTGGTTGGCACCTGTTCTCTGCTGCTTCGTGAAAACACCTCCTTGGCTGAGATCAGCCTGGTGGGTTCCATGGTCAGCTAGCGCCATACATTGTCTGACAATAAATACATCTCCAGGTTGCCAGGGCTTTCAGTGGTGCCTCAACTTCAGTTCCCTTTAAAAAGGTTTCCCCTTTGGTTAGCGAGGCAGTGAACAGATGGCAGTGGGGGAGAACACAAGGGGGAGTCAAAGGAAAGGAAAATTCTTGGGTTGGGAGCGATGAAGTGACCACTCCAGAAGCTTGGTGCAGCTCCCCTGTGGGCATACAGCATTCTTTACCTATTCCTAAAAACATGGAGGGACCGGAGATTTAGCTCAGTGGTTCCAGCACCTGCCTGGCAAGCACAAGGTCCTGAGTTCCATCCGGTAACTACATACAACAATAGTGGGTGTGGTGACTCACGCTCACCAGCAATCAGTATCACACACCACAATACCGGGCGTGGTGGCTCACACCTGTAATCCCAGCACTCGGGAGTCAGAGGCAAAAGGATTGCCGAGTTCGAGGTTTGCCTGGGGTACATGGTGAGCTCAGGGCCAGCCTGACTACAATGCAAGATCCTGTCTCAAAAAAAAAAAAATGGAAGAATGGCTACAATACAGAGCTGTCTAGGAAATACTATAACTGTCTGGACAGCACCCCATCCAGGAGTTTTACAAGGCTTCAGGAAATTTTAGCTTTTTTTTTTTTTTTTTAAACAGGGTCTTACTTTGTAGTTCAGGTTGGCCCTGAGCTCACTATGTAGCCCAGGCAAGCCTTGAACTCAGCAATCCTCCTGCCTCTGCTACCCAAATGCTGGGATTACAGGCATGATCCACCACGCCTAGCAGTTTTCTGGGTTTTTGTTTTTGTTTTTTTGAGACAGGGTCTCACTTTTTTCAGGCTGGCCCTGAGCTCACTATGTAGCCCATGCCAGCCTTGAACTCACAGCAATCCTCCTGCCTCTGCCTCCCAAATGCTGGGATTACAGGCATGAGCTACCACGCCTGGCAGCTTTTTTTTTTTTTTTTTTTTTTTTTTGAGACAGGGTCTCACTTTGTAGTTCAGGCCGGCTCTGAGTTCACTATGTAGCCCAGGCAAGCCTCGAACTCAGCAATCCTCCTGCCTCTGCCTCCCAAGTGCTGGGATGACAGGCGTGAGCCACCACACTCAGCATTGTGGTATGTGGTACCTGGGATGGAACTCAGGACCTGCGCTTGCCAGGCAGACACGGGAACCACTGAGCTAAATCCCTGGCCCCTTCAGCTTCTTAATTAGTATCTCGTGATGGTGTTTATGATCACAGCATATGTACCAACATCTTACAAGCATTATTTTGAATTCTCACAACACCGTCTGAACTGCACAGCATGAACTCCATTTTATGATCATCGATCTATGGCTCAGATATATCAGTCAGCAAATAAGTGCCAGGCTAGTGGAGTTTAAATCCACAGCTACTGATTCCAAATACCAAGATCCTTTTCCTTGACATACAGTGATTTTGCCTATTAAAAGCAATACATAATCATTTGGGAAACTTTGAAAAATACAGAATGTTATATGGAAAAAACACTCCATGTTAGTTAGCTTTCTGTCACTGTGACAAAATATCTGAGATAATCAACTTTAAAAGGAAGAAAAGAGGGCTGGAGATGTAGCTCAGTGTTCCAGGGCCTGCCTAGTAAACGCAAAATCCCTGGCTTGATCACATACAATACCAGGCATGGTGACTCACGCCCACCAGCAATCAGTACCACATTCCACAGTGCCGGGCATGCTGGCTCACGCCTGTCATCCCAGCACTCGGGAGGCAGAGGCAGGAGGATTGCTGAGTTGAAGGCTTGCCTGGGCTACATACTGAGCTTAGGGCCAGCCTGAACTACAAAGTGAGACCCTGTCTCAAAAAAAAAGGAAAGAAAAGACTCTTTCTGGCTCACAGTTTCAGTTCATAGTCATTTGGCCCTGTTATTTGGGTCTGTGACAACATAGTACATCGTTGTGGTGGGAATACATAGCAGAAGACTCATGATTTCCATCTGGATAATATTATAGTTGTAAATTAGTCCCTGATTTTTTCACTTTGCATTATCTTATACATTTCTACATATCCTTATGTATTTGTTTATATCATAGTTTTCATAGCTGTATACTACTCTACCACAGACCTAGAGAAAATATATATTATTAACTACTCTCTTATTACCGAATGTTTAGGTTATTTTCATTCTCCAAAGACAACCAAAAGCTACTTTCCCCACAATATTTTATTATTGCTTTGGCATAAGGTCCTAAAAGTGGAATTTCTGGCTCAAAAGAGACATGAAGGCAATAGCAACAATGATGCCTCCTGCAAATTCGCTGAGCCCTCGAGTAAATTAACGGAAGGAGACTTAGTCACCTCAGGGCCTCCCACATAGGAAGAATAATCTGAGTCTGGTATTTTGCAAATCCTGAGGATCAGACTAAAGTATTAGACACCTCATTATGCTGTTGTCCAGAAGCAAATGATTCCAGTCAAAGCAGATGATACATTTTAGAAACTCGTCTTCTCTTCAAGTCTGTTTTCCTAAGAAAATAAACCATTTTTCCTAAGCTTGTGGGTGTAGCTCACTGGTAATATCCTTACTTAGCATGCTGAAGGCCTTGGGTTCAAGTCCCAGCAATTAAAAAAAAAAAAAGAACATTTTTTTCTGCTTTTTGCCTAGATGACCTACAGACCATCCTAAAGAAAGAAAAATACTGTAATAATAAAACATGTAGTCAAACCTCAAATGTCCCACTCATGGAAAAGTAAGGACTTAAATAATATATTTAGCTTTGATATGCAACTGGATACACAGAGCTGGGGAAACACAGGCTGGTGGGCTTTTGCTTTGTCTCTTTCTTGTACACTGTGAGAAGGCTCTCCTGCTCTGGCCTTCTTAGGGGCTTTTGGGACCTGGCTGTGCAAAACAAGGAGGGGCTGAGGTTGCCCAAGTCTTGTCTGTCCCAGCCTAATGAGAACTGAATAGAGTTCAAGAAACTTCACAATTCATATTAGAACTTCATTTTAACCTTCCCAAGACTCTCTGGTCTCCAACTCCTCAGCCAACAAACAGGATGTGAGGGGTCCCACCCACCCAGCTCCACCCCAGGGATCCACTCCGCGTCAAGACGTCCCTTGTGCCCTCTTCTCCTGAATCCCTCATAGCTTTTTCATACGTCCAAGACCTTACATGGGTGACCTTCAGGGCCAGGAATTCCCTCTCCCACCTTCTGCAACTGGCCAGCTCCAGCTCAGCCTGTAGAAGTCAGATATCACATCCTCTTGTGTGTTTTTCCCTGCCTCCCCCCTCCCCAGCAAGTCAGGTGCACCTCCTCTGTCTTCTCTACCCTAGAGGCCCAAGCTGCCATCTCCGTAGCAGGGGCATTATCTGCCTTTTCACTGGGTTGAAGGCCAACATTCTAGTTTATCTGCATAACCCCAGAAACACACACAGGACAGCACTACAGTCAGGGACTCCATAAATGTGGGCTGACCAGAAAGAAGAATGGAATTCAATTTAATGGGTATAGTACTTATTTATACATTTTTACACATTTTATATTTTTACTGGTATATTTAAGAATACATAATGAAGGGGCCTGAGATTTAGCTCAGTGGTTCCGGCGCCTGCCTCGCAAGCGCAAAGTCCTGAGTTCGATCCCGGTAACCACATACAATGCTGGGCGTGGTGACTCACGCCCACCAGCAATCAACACCACACACCACAGTGCCGGGCGTGGTGGCTCACGCCTGTCATCCCAGCACTCGGGAAGCAGAGACAGGAGGATTGCTGAGTTCGAGGCTTGCCTGGGCTATATAGTGAGCTCAGGGCCAGCCTGAACTACAAAGCGAGACCCTGTCTCAAAAAAAAAAAAAAAGAAT
The DNA here is from genome assembly GCA_004025085.1 of Thryonomys swinderianus. Lineage (NCBI taxonomy): Eukaryota > Metazoa > Chordata > Mammalia > Rodentia > Thryonomyidae > Thryonomys > Thryonomys swinderianus. Next base: position 21,167 of record PVIC010030563.1, read on the forward strand.
ACATAATGATTACATTCATCATACAGAATTTCCACCTGTACATGGTACATCTTTTTCCCAATTCCTCCCTCTCTTCAAGCCCCTTCCCCTCCCTATGTACAGAAGCTTTGTTTGCATTTTGACTTTCTATTTTCACTTTTTTTCTTGTTCCTTCCTTCCTTTCTCCCTTCCTCCCCCCACCCCGTTCCCTTCCTATTGAACATTTTCTCCCCATTTCCCAATTTCTATTATACATGTCAGTCCTTATATCCACTTTTGGTTTCTCACACAAGAGAAACAATTCAGTGTTTAAACATCCATGCCTGATCTATTTCACTTAAGAAATAGGTGAGGTCCATCTGTTTAGCTATAAAGGTGTGAAGATCATCCTTCTGTATTTCAGAGTAGTACTCCATCAAAGTTAAAAAAAAAAAACACCCACATCTTCTTTACCCATTCATCTGTCAATGGGCATTTGGGCTGTTTCCAAGATTTAGCTATCACAAACTGTGCCGCTATAAAATGGGTGTGCAGATACTGCAGTGGTGTGATGCTTTTAATTCTTTTGGGGAGATACCAAGAAAAATAGCCAGGTTAAATGGAGCCTCTTGTGGAGAGCCAAAGGGCAACCGCGCCCAAAAGATGGCGCTGAAGGAGTAGGTCAAGTGGTCTATATCCGCTGAAAAGCAAGGCTATATTTAGGCATTGCCTGATCAGCCAGTTCGCTTCCGCTGTGTAGCTGCCTATCCCAGAATGCCACGTGTCCTTCAGGCATTGGCTGATGACTAGGTATATATATACTG
>PVIC010030564.1:0-13287 GCA_004025085.1 Thryonomys swinderianus
ATATATATATATATATATATATATATATATATATATATATATTCTTATTTAGCTAACATCTCTGGTGACTAGAAAGTCCAAACAAATGGGGCTGGTACTTAGTAAGAACCTTCCCCTCACTGTATTTAAAACAAGACTCAGAAGCAGAAAGGGGATCAACCATGTTCAGAAGGACCCAAGGAACAAAGCAGCCTTGATTTATGACAAACTCTTGTGAGAACTAATTATGTCATAAGAGATCTGACTTATTCTTGAGAGATGGAATTGTTCCATCCATTAGAGTGGAGTCCCTGCTATCTAATTGTCATCCACTGGGCTCCAGCTCTTTAAGGTTCTACCTTAACACTTCCATACTGGGGCCTTTGGACACAAATCATATCCCAAACATAGCAGTGCCTTACTCAGGAAAGACCCATAGAGTCTTCCTTATAGCAAGAAGGCAGATGCCTGGACAGTTGAGTTAGTCACTCTCTCGTGACTGAGGCCATAACCTATAAACCCTAGCTGTTGTAATCATGTTTCCTGACAAAGCAGAGAAAATGAGTTTGCAAGGGGGAAAGAAACTAACAAGCAGAGCAAAACAAGATGACATGTCCCAAAGTCTCATGCACTCCAAGGTGGGGCTTGTGGAAAATGACTGAGTTACAGGCGCCCTGTATAGCTGCCTTGCTGTTAAGAGGCAGGTCACTGGGAGTGTGGCTGGGAAGGTGCATCTCCCTCCCTCGCTCTCTCTTTCTCTCTCTGCTTCCTGGCTGCCATGAAGTGAGCAGCTTTCTTCCGCTGGACCCTTCCATCATGGCTTCCTGTCTTGAAGCCAACCAACTTCGCACCAAAAACATGAGCTAAAATAAACCTCTCTTCATTTAAGTTGTGGATGTTAGGTATTTTATCTCAGGGATGAGGACAGTGACTAACACAGATTTTGGTACCATGGGTGGTGGGTTGTTGCTGTGATGATCTACTATGTAGTTTAGAAGCCTTGGCAACTGGTTGGCCATAGGAGTTTGGAAAGGTTTGGAGTTGATTCTTAGCAGAGCTCTAGAATTCTGTACACTGAGTCCAGTGGGAGGATCTGGTCAGAACTCAGAAGCCCAAAATGATGATAAAAGGGTAAATTATAAAATGGTAAATAGTAGACTCCGGAGATTTCTTGAGAAGATGCTTTTCACTGGCAGTTGGATTGCAGGCCAGTATGATGCTGTGGCAGAAAATGTGTCTACATTTTGGTCACATCCTGAGACTTTGCAGAAGATAGATTAAGAGTGGCAGACTAATTAATCTGATGGAGGAAATGTTAAGCCAGCCCGAATGTTTGGGCTGTAGTGTGGGGACTACTTGCTGCTTGTAGGGAGAATTGGACTGACACATTGAAGCAAAAAGCCTATTTTATAAGTTTTCCTTTTCCCCAGAAAGCAAGGGTTTACAAAGTTGGTGCCTTTGAGAGTGAGGTTGCTGAAAAGATTAAAAGAGGTCAAATACTTTACATTAGGAGAATAAAGAAGATGCCTTGAAGGTATACCAGGAAACAGCAAGACCCCATCTTTTGCCCTGCAAAAGTAAAAGACTGCTTTGAGAAGAGAACCCAGGGCACTCTGCTCTTTTTTGGCATGACAAACAAACGTCTCCCAGAGTTCGGCCATCCAGGCACTCAGAGGCCTCCGCATCCATGACCTAAGGGTGCCTGGATGCCTCATGAGATGTAACAGACCTTGCTATCACCTATATGGCCCTGTGTTTGCAGACACATAAAATATAAGAGTTGTGGGGTCAAGGGGGCTTCTACTGGACTTCACAAGGAGCCCTGGGGCCCCTTAGAGGGTAATGCATAAAGAAATGTAGTAGGAATCCTAAGAAACTGGAGTTGCCAGGAGCATGGAACTTCTGCCCAGGAAGGCTGCAGGGAGTGAGAAAACCACCCTGAGAGAAGCCCGGAGGCCTACAACCTGCACTCACGTGACAGCAGACCATCCAGCCGGTTTGGAGCTCACTTTTTTGCCTTAGGTTCTGGACACAGAACTACAGGATTTAATACTTACCCTACCAGCTTTCAGTCTTTCTTTGGTCTCATTTCTTTCTAGCCCCTGTTCCTTCCTTTTGGAATGAAAATGTTTACTCTGTGCTGTTGTATGTTAGAAGCATTTAACTTCCTTTTTATTTTTACAGAGACTCACAGATAAGAGTTTGCCTTAAGGGTCAGAGGAGACTTTGGACTTTTCAGTAGTGCTAAAACTGTTAAAATTTTGCCTACTCTTAGAGATGGATGAAATGCATTTACATAAAAAGATATACATGAATCTTTTGGGACCAGGGGAAGAATATTATTATGGTTTATGGGAGAACTGACATTCAACATCCAATATTATGGTGTATGTGAGGACTGACATTCAGCATCCAGACTAGAGGATTTATGTTTATTTAAATTTATGCATATGTCTTTAGCAGTTTTTCTTTTTTGTTGTAGTTTAATTTATGCTGCTATATTAAAAACATTTTTATATAGTTCTTGAAATATTTATGAAACAAAATAAGTTATAAGTCTACCATTCAATGGCGAACAGATAGGTATTTATAGACTTATACTCTGTGTGGACTAAAGACAAGATGTATGCTTAAAACAGCAAGGAAGGTGAAATGGTTGTCCAAATAATAATTTTGTAGAGTGAATAGCTTTCTATTTTAAAGTTGGAGATCTAAATTTGGAAAATCTTCATTGTTCCCAATTTTTGGAATTCTTTGATTTCTACACAACTAATTGTTTAGGTGTGTATACTTGCTGCCTAGTAACAGTTATGTTCTGGACAATGAACAGAAGTTTTTGAATGAATGCACAATATCTTCAGTTTTGTTTTTTTTTTTTTTTTTTGAGACAGGGTCTCAAAAAAGCTCTGTAGTTCAAACAGCTTTGTAGTTCAAGCTGGCCCTCAGCTCACTATGTAGTCCAGGCAAGCCTCGAACTCAGCAATCCTCCTGCCTCTGCCTCCCAAGTGCTGGGATGACAGGCGTGAGCCACCACGCCCGGCACGGTGGTATGTGGTATTGATTGCTGGTGGGCGTGAGTCTCCACACCCAGCATTGTGTGTGGTTACCGGATCGAGCTCAGGACCTTGCACTTGCGAGGCAGGCACCAGAACCACTGAGCTAACCCTCCAGCCCAATATCTTCAGTTTTGAGGATTAGAATATTTCATTTAATTGACATAGGCTATCATATTTCCATCTCAGTTTGTCTTGTGTTAAATGGGTATTGAAGTACAGACATCTATGTGAGAATTCAACATGAAAATTTAAAATTAGTTTTGAACACCTATTAATGTTACTTTTCTTAACTGATATTCATTCCTTAAGTGACTGGAATGAAACACTGGTTCAGAGTTTGACCTATTAGCATCATCACCTGAATCTGCATGACCTGAAAGGAGGTCATGATGTGATTATACAATCACCCCATGTCTAGGGTGGCCTATCATCAGCACACCATCAGCTCTAAATATTTAGTTATGATTTTATTTAAAACTATAAATATATTCCATGATTTTTGTATTTCTAAAGAACAAAAAAGTCTTATTTTTTCTTCAATGTACTAAAGTCTATTCTGTCTTACAATTAACACGTTGTTCCATTGTATCCTATATAAATCACATTATAGAATCCTACATCTTAATTTTACCAATTTTTTATTTTACTATGTTAGGGGTCACTTTATTATTACTTACTATTTTTGACTATGCTAAAAAGAGATGAAGCCATGGGAATGGGATGAAGATGGAATGTACCAGGAGGAAATAAATAGATTGCCAACGTTGTACTTTAGTTTTCTTATGTTGTTGCCCGAAGTATTGCATCATTTAAAAATAGGGAATATGTAGGAAGGATGCCACATGCCTGTTACTCTACCGTTCTGTGAGGCTGAGGCATAAAAATAATGTGGGAGTTAGAAAGACAGAAAAACCTGGGTAACTTATTGACTTAGCAAGACCTTATTGCAAGACAAAATTTTTAAAAAGCTTTAAGAGGGCTGGGTATGCAGTTCAGTGCAAAGGCTCTGGGTTCAACCCATAGTACCGAAAGAAGTGAAAAAGGAAAAGCAATGGTAGTTGTGTGGAGATACTGTATTTGAAAAATTTTAAACCTTCTGCTGAACACGATGGATGATGTAAAGTTCTACGTTTTCTGCATGTAATGGCAAAGAAAAAAATAGAGAAAAGTATAATGAGATGAATTAATTGCAAAGGGACAGGGAGCAGCTGTCTAGATGGCCATGGTGATAGTAAAATTAGCCAGGAAAGTAATTTCAGCTCTGCTCTCTCAGCGATATTTAAGATGTCACTTAGAGTCACTTGTCAGTGTCCATAAAAGCAAAGGCAGTCTTCTTACACAGAAGACTCCATGAACAATAATTTCTAAGGACAAAAAGAAAGTGTGGTGTCCTTACCTGGTTGATCATTCAACAGGAAGGGCTTCATCAGGTAATATTTTGCAGTAAAAATGTCAACTGTTCCATTTTGCCAAAGGGATGCTGAGAGTATTCTTTGCTACTACGAAATTTACTTGATATAGTTTATAAATAATGAGTACAAAAAGCAATTGTGTTTACAAAGGTAATTGGGAAAATGATATAGAAATAAAAATTAGATTACTTTCACTGGTGTTCATAAATTTAGAAATAAAGTTATTTGCATCTGTGGAACAAAATATGGCTGTCCTTATGTTAACAAAATTAAGATTTATTAAACATTTCAATTATGTCACATTTTGATAATTCTAAATACATAGGAAACAGGAATACTCAGGCTCAACAGTGCATGTCTTTAACTACAGCACTGAGAGAGGCTGAGGCAGGAGGATTACAAATTTGTGTCTTGCCTGGGAAACTTAATGAGACTCTGTCTTAAAATAAAAACTAACAAAAGAACTAGGAATAAGGGGGGGGGCGGGAGATTTAGCTCAGTGGTTCCGGCGCTTGTCTCGCAATCACAAAGTCCTGAGTTTGACCCCCGGTAACCACATACAATGCTGGGCGTGGTGACTCACGCCCACCAGCCATCAATACCACATACCACAGTGCCGGGCGTGGTGGCTCAGCACTTGGTAGGCAGAGACAGGAGGATTGCTGAGTTCAGGGCTTGCCTGGGCTCCATAGTGAGCTCAGGGCCAGCTTGAGCTACACAGCGAGACCCTGTCTCAAAAAAAAAAAAAAAAAAAAAAAAAAAACTAGGAATAAGGTAAGATCTTTACAAGAGGTATCTGAAATCTGGGATCATTATTTACAGTGTGGTTGTGCCACAAGCTTCTATTGTAGAAGACATTGCCTATGTGGGGTGTGACACTTTGGATCCCCAAGAGGCTCAGGTATGAAAGGCTTGGTCTCCAGCCGATCGCACAGCTGGGAGGAGGTGGCGTTGTGGGAAGAGGCCCTAATGGAAGGAAGTCAGGCACCATGGCGGTGACTCGAAGAGGTTATCAGGGTCTTGCCTTTTCTCCCTTTTTTGCGTCCTGGCTGCCCTAAAATAAAAGAACTTCGCACCTTCACATGTTCCTCTCCTCTTGGCCAGAGAGGAACAGAACCAGCTGACATGACCAGGAATGTCTGCAACCATGAGCCAAATGTACTTTTTCTTCTTAGAAGTTGTTTCCTCCAAGCACTGTGTTGCAGTGATGGAAAGGGGCCTGGCTTGCTGGGCGCAGATACCTTTAAAACAGGCAACTACGGAAAGAAAGTTTGCATTTGCTGCTTTTAAAATCATTCTTAGTAAAATTTCTAACAGGATGTTTCTTTGGCCCTTTATTCTTACTTCTATCAGATATTTGTAAGATGACTGAAATATAAAATGAACGAGTGAAGGCATGATTGGTTGGTCTCGGGTAAAGAGTGGTGTGGAGTGTCGCACAATGGTGCTGCACACGGAAGAATGTTGTGTGCTGTTAGAGTTCTGCGTGTATCAGAAAGCAAAGGGCGAGAGCAATGAACTCAGACTCAGTTAATAAGGACACGAGGATGAGAATTAAAGATGAGCATAGCTGGGCTTTGTCGCGGTCACAGACAGTCTTTTCAGCCGCAGGGAGCCGCACGGTTGCTCCTCTGCTTCTCATCAGTATTTCAAGGTTAGACGGTGTATCCAACTCGGGCTTGATTTTGCTACAATGAGGGAGACAGTTGGGCATGACCACAAATACGCTATCTGAAAGAACACATTGTGAGGAGAAAGAGAACATCTTGACTTTGAAAGAAATGACACGTCTGAGTGCAGCTTCTAACGAGTTGGCTTTCTGTCTCGGGCCTACTTCAGCTTGGCTCGTACCTTGCAGGGTTATAACTTGAGCAACACCTACGCTACATTTCTGCCTGGTTTTCCCTGTCTCACTGATACTTTCCGTTTCCATAAAAGTAAAGGCAGTTGTATTTAAGTATGGACTTAAAATTTATAAGGGGATGTTTATTTAGCATTAACTGTATTGCTGAAAATTTGGGCTAGCTTAAATGACTGTTAATATAGGAAGGAAAAAGAAATTACCATACATTTTAAATTTTAGATGCATATTAAATATATGTGTTATTATATACAGGTGCTCCATGATGTAAGATACAGTTATGTCCACAGAAACCATTATAAACTAAACATATTGCACTTTAAAATGAATTTAGTGGGGCAGATGGGGGTGGCCATAGTACTGTAAGAGGCTGAGGCAGGAAATCACAAGTTGAGCCCAGATTGGGCAATTTTGAAAGATCATGAGCCACAATTCATAAATCAGGGGTTGGTCTGTATATGCACACACGATATATGTTCATCGTTTACTGTATCTGTGTATAAGCAGCTTACAAGAATACTCATAGTGCCGGGCGTGGTGGCTCACACCTGTCATCCCAGCACTCGGGAGGCAGAGGCAGGAGGATTGCTGAGTTCGAGGCTTGCCTGGGCTCCATAGTGAGCTCAGGGCCAGCCTGAACTAAAAAAGCGAGACCCTGTCTCAAAAAAAAAAAAAAAAAAAAAAAGAATACTTAAGAATACTCATAGATTTGTTAGGGATTATTTCTGGAGAGTAGGAAATAGTGGTAATTCTCATTTCAAAGTTTTAAGTATTTCCATACTGTTTCCTTTTATACTACAAGAAAGTAATAAAGATATTTATAATTTAAACCAGATTTTGAGGATACAGTGTATCTGTTCTCCAGACTGTGCTGCATGATGTCCACTTTTGCATGTCCTCCCCAAGTGCCTGTGCGAGGGTCTGTAGTCTCCAACTTTTCATCCCAGGCTCAGATGTTTCCTACATCCCCCCCTCCCTTTTTCCCTTTTTCCCCTTCCTCCCTCCCTCTCCCCCTCTCCCCCTCTCCCCTCCCTCCCTCTCCCCCTCCCTCCCTCTCCCCCTCTCCCCCTCCCTCTCCTCCTTTTCCCTCCCTCTCCTCCCCTTCCCTTCTTTTGGCCCTGGGGACTGACCCCAGCCTCTTGGGCATGCTGGGCCAGCACCCCATCACTGGTCTCCACACCTGCCCAGCCCTTGCTGGTGGCTCGTCTTATACTTTTATATTTCGAGAGCCACAGGATGAGGGAAGGGGCAGCATTTCTGTCCCAGTTTGCCATTGCAGCAAACAAATACAAGACAGCTCCCTTCGCCATCCAAGTCAGAATCAATGCTTCAGTTAGTCATCAGTGAATGGATACCACATTTTATTAAATGTGATGAGTTGAAACTGTATTAGAAGCAAACATAGATCACTCACTGCCTGAAAGACCTTGCAGTCCCCTAAGATGTGCAGCTCTAAAACCGACTTGGGTTTTCCTACATTTGCTCTCATTCCAGACAATCCAATCACTGAGAAACACAAACTGAATTAAAATTATTTTATGGGGGCACTCTGTCCCCTCCCCACTGTCAGCTCAATGAAGGCATGCTTCCTTACTGTAGGATATCTTTATGTAAATCACCAAGTACATGCAGAGGAATCTTGCACAGATATGTTTGAAAAAAAGTACAATCCTAAATATTTGCCTTTTCCAGAAATAGATCATCCCATCGCCTTTCTTGCCTCCTATTAAAAATGTGTACCTGTGAAGAGTGAGCACTCTCAAGTATAAGCACACACACACACACACACACGCACACGCACACACACACACACGCACGCACGCCCGGGGAAGGCTCCTGGAAGAGTGATCGCTTTCCCCACTGCCAACTCTGCTCCTTACCCTCAGAGCCAGGGAAGAGCTTCCCCTGAGGCTCAGGAACGCAAAACACATTCCAGCGGTTGGCATCTGGACACGCAGCTGCCAGAAGCAGCCAGTGTGTGGCCGCAGGGGCCGAGAGGTGGGCCAGGGCAAAGCTGCCTGTGAGCCCATTTGGCTCCAGTCTGCTCCGTGGGAGCTGCAGTTTTATCTGGAGAGTGTGCAGAGGGGCTTGGGGCCCCTGTGGGTGAGGGGCGCGGGGAGCGGCTTGGGCGCTCCTGGGGCTGTGCGCTGGGGGGCACTCCCGGTACCTCGGCCCATGACTCAGGCTGAGGGAAACCCCAAAATTACCACAAAGCCATGCCAACCCTGACTTGGCATCACCAATCAGCCGAAGGCAAATTGTTTCATCCAGTACTTAGAAGTGGATGCTTGTGTTGGTGTATATGTATGCATATCTCCAAGAGTGAATGAGTTCTGCCAGTTTACGCCTTTGCAAACAGATTGGGGGTCGAGGGTAGAGAGCTCGTAATGCCTATTAGGACTTCAAGGGATTGGTTTTCACATGAGAAAACTTCAGAAATGAGGAATCGCTGAAATTATCTGGTTGCAGCTTCTGAGGGACATTTACTGTGGATTCTCTTTTACATCTCAGTTCATTTGAAAGCCGGTATGGTTAAATTAACCAAAATCTAAATAAAAAAAATTCCCCAATTCTTCTAGGCCTACTTCACATCCTCAAACTAGGCCCTGCTGGAGGCCCCATTAAAATGGCAGCTCCCACTGAGAGAGAGACAAAAGCCCCTCTCTGAATGGGCATGCTGAAGCAGTGATGGACTCTCAGAACAGCTTTTTTTTTTAATCCATTAAAAAAAAAGTTACCTCTGCATTGACTGTGAGAGAGTATTTATTTAGCTCTCCACACTGTGGGAAACAGAGGCATTCTCCCTTATAAGGACACCCAGACCTTGTTGGGAGAGGAGAGAAATATGAATCCATAACATGGCTGAACAAATTCCTCCTCGCAACTGAATTCGTGGAATGTTTCAGACGCGAACGGCTTAATTTTGGTGTGGTCTGGGACAAATTAATATGATTCAAATCCCACCTCACACAGGAAGCGGCTTCCAATGAAGTGGGCGGGGTGAATACACTCACTTCCCCCCAACATTCTGCCCAACAGTCGTCTCTATTAAATTTAAATGTGGCTCTTGCTCTCCTTTAGCGAGAAAAACGTTTCATAAGGAGTAAGGGAATCAAGAACACACTAAGAACGTAACTAAAAAGCCGAACTATGCCAAGTGTTCAGCATATGATTGTCTGCAACTTCAGGCCGTGTGAATGACAGTGTGTTTTTGTGTGGCAGAACAAAAGCTCCTGGAGGGTAGTCCCGCGCATTTGTGTTTGGGGAGTAAAATATATTAAACAGGATGCTCACTCCTCTGGTTTCTCACGAAGCCGCAGCGACAGTGATTCCAGCTATGGGGATCTAGCAGGAACAATCCTTCCCTCCCAGAAAGGAGACAGGATGTTCCCGTTAGCACCGAGCAGGCACCGGTGTTTTCCCCTCTGAGGGTCCAGTCTCTTTAGCAGGGAGGGAAATTGTCTACTCCTTAAAAAGAATGTGGACGGTGTCCTCTTCGGAATTAATTACTTTTGCAAAGTCACAATCATTCCTTTACTTTTTTTTTTTTTTGGCAAAGTGGCAAACTTATTTTTCACCACTGATAGGCGTAAACTCTTGAGTAAGAGCTAGTGTATTCGAGGACTGCGGATCTGCATACTGTTTACAGGTCACCTCGTATCCACCGAGGGCAGTAGTGGGAAGGCTTACTCTTCAACTATCAATAGCAGACGTCACTTTCATTTGGCTGGGAGGTGCGTCCCACGATTATTTTCTCTGCAGGCTCAGGAATGCACATAATTCTGCTGGGTCCCATTCCTGTCCCTCCTCCTGAACGCTGCTAATCAGGACCTCTTCCTGCAGCAAGACGAGCTGTTAGGCACTTTGCGGCGGAACGCCAGATAAGACCCGTTTCTGACTCGCATGCCCGTGGGCTGACGTAAGCACACGAAGCGTGTAAAACTGAAGAGACTCTGACACGTGGGTGAGACCGGCAGGACAAACCGCTCCACGTGACGGAGCCTGAGGCGGCGGGATGTGCACGTGAGCTGCAGGACGGGGTTTCCTTTGCCCCCTGGAGACCCCTCTGTGTCTTCCCCGGTGTATCTGGCCTACGTTTTTCTCCCAGAACACTACAGTGTGCCAGGAATCGGTGTGAGAAACATATAATTTAATATCACACTTACGAGCCTCTGAAAAATGTTTGTCAAAAGAAAGTAAAAAAATTTGCTTTTTTAATTGTAAGAGTCGTAGAAAATTGGAGGAATGTCCTCGAGAATTGGTTTCACAGGTTTTCTCCCACTTGGAACGGACTCCTTTTAAAACAAAACAAAAAAAGACAAAAAGATCTGCGTGGAATTCCAATGTGTAAGAAATGCACTCATGTTGAACTGGGGAACGTTTGGATTTTCAGGGGTTCATTGTACGAATGGTTACTCTAACATATTTTTCTAAATTTCTTGCACAAGAAGCTATACAAATCACCGGTGGAAACAGAGACAGCAGCTAACACAGGGACTCCAAGATACCAGGAGAACTGGGCCAGTGTACTCAGACAGCCCCTGCTTGATGTACAGATGGAGATTTGGGAAACTGATGGTTTGCAAGGGGCCGAAGGTTACAGAGCTACTCTAGACAGATTCAGGGCCAAATTAAAAATTTCCCTCTACTTGCTGGCTGCTATGTGGTGCTTTCTCTGGAGCCTGGAATGCCTTTGAGATCAGGCGGTACGACACTCTAATCAATTTTAATGATCTGAAGCTTTTAAAAATTGGTTAACATTTTTATACTGTGTTGTTCTGGGTAGCTGCAAAACTGATTGTGTTTCTCAGGAGCATTTTCATGTTCACATGTTGATAATAATCGTTCTTTATATTGATTCAGCCCAAGATGCCTGGTTTAAACACCACACATGCACCCCGAAATTGGCCACAGGACATGACATCCTGACCAGTAAATCCCTTGAATGAGAGCATTTTCCCCCTCTGTGCGTGTCTCCTTCTTGTCCATTGTCTGTCTTCTTTTCATGCCTGTCAGGCGGTGGCCATGACTGTGCACTTATAAAGGTCAGTGACCCAGCAGAGAGGGCAGGCCCTGCAGAAGGCCTGTCTATGAAGCACTACAATGCACACTGAATCCGTTAGCTCTCGGGCTAACTCCTAGGGCCAGGCTGCAATTGTTTCCTGTATGGGCTGGCACCCACCCGGAACTCTTAGGGTATACACCATTCCAACTGGGAATCTCTAAACCAGAGTCTCAAAATAAGGACCCAATATTTCAAGGCTCACTACATTCTTTTACCTGGCTCTCTTTCTTTTGATTCGCCCAGTGTATTCATTTAAGATGAATTAAAACAGTCTTCCCTTATTTACATACGTAGTCAAGGGAGGTCTTTAAGAAATTATTTGAAAAACTGGGAGGCCACCTAGACAGTACTCTCATATCTCTCAGTTGAGAATTTTACAAGGCTGAGGTCCTAAGCCTCTGTTTTATGTATTACGAACACTAAATGATACAACAGATATGGCATTTCCTCTGAGATTATCTCATTTCTTTATTTGAAGTATCTGCATTTTAACAAAATAACTACAATCTAAAAGTGGAAACCTATAGTTCAAGAATGAAAAGTTCATCCTCGAATTTCATACTACTGCAATGTATACTTCAAGGTAAAATTTGTCAGCTAAGTTAAACTGAATGCAGAAACCGCTGCTGTATGGTCTTGTTCTGGTCACACAGGAGGAACTTGTATCAGAGAAATTTTCCTGCACCTAACAGTAACAAATATTAAACTATGGCAATTTAAACACAACAGAGACCTATCAGAGTAGGAAAACACTGCCACACCGGATAATATCAATGTGTGCACAGATTTTTCCAAAGATGCTATACAGAGCCCTAATTTGCAACAGGTAGAACTCAAGGAAGAAACCACAAGAGTCTTATTGACCTGAGGAAGCACAAGATGGTGTTTGGGGCTAACACATTGATTGGAAGTAGAGGGATAAAAATGTTAGGAAGAAGATCACAAAGGGATAGATCAAATTCCCAAATATACTCTCTGGAATCCCGAGTAAAACCTGAAATACCCACATTCAGGGGTGGGTATCACTATAGTATAATGTCGTTAGTTCTTTCCCAGAACATGAGTAGCTAAGTGAAATGGAATATCCATTTTTAGTTTTTTAAAGAAATCTTGATACTGATTTCCATAATGGATGTACACGTTTATATTCTCACCAACAACGTAGAAGGGTTCTTTTCCAGCCACAATCTCACCAGCATTTGTGGCTGTAGTAATATGGACTGTCAGAGTTGTTTTGATTTGTGTTTCTCTAATAGCTAAAGATAATAAACAGTTTTTTTCATATGCTTATTGGCCATTCGTATGTCCTTGGAGAAGTGTCTGTCCAGTTTGTTTGCCCATTTTTGATAGGGTATTTGAGGGGGGTTAATTTGAGTTCTTTATATATTCTATATGTTAGTCCTCTACCAAAAAAAGAGTAGCTGGCAGAATTTATTTCCTATTCTGTATGTTGTCTTTTGCCACTGTTAATTGTTTCTTTTGCTGTGCCGGAGTTTTTATGTGGTATAATTCCATTTGCTGATGCCTGGTATTATTTCTTGTGCTATTAGAGTTCTGTTCAGAAAATCTATGCTGTGCCTGTACTTTCAAGGCTCATCCTATGCTCTTAGGTAGCATTGGTGTTTTGTTAAATGTATATTTTTGACTCATTTTTATTTTATTTTAATACAGGGTGAGAGATATGGGTCCAGTTTCATCTCTGTTTGTGGAAAGCCAATTTTTCCAGCACTGTTTGAGCTTATCTTTTATTCCATGTCTGGTTTGGGGCCTTTTGTCAAAACCCAGACGGCCTAAGGTGAATTGGGTCATCTGTCTTCCCTTCTTCTGTTCCACTGATCTGCATGCTTATTTCTTGCCCCAGTACCATCCTGTTTGTGTTACTATGTCTCCATAGAATAGCTTGAAAGCCACCAG
>PVIC010030565.1:0-21852 GCA_004025085.1 Thryonomys swinderianus
TTTTTTGCTTTTTGGAGACAGGGTCTCACTTTGTAGTTCAGGCTGGCCCTGAGCTTACTATGGTGCCCAGGTAAGCCTCCGCGAACTCAGCAATCCTCCTGTCTCTGCCTCCCGAGTGCTGGGATTACAGGCGTGAGCCACCACGCCCAGCATTATATGTGGTAACCGGGGATTGAACTCAGGTCCTTGCGCTTGCAAGGCAGGCGCCGGAACCACTGAGCTAACCCTCCGGCCCAACACATTGTCTACTTTTATGGAAAAGCATCAGTACTATTAAAGTTACTATTAAAGTTCAGTTGTGTTTTTGCAACAACAGGTATAAAAGGGACTCAGCTCTTTAGCTTTTCCTATACTTGGCACTTTGGAGCTGGGTGACACTTGAGAAAATACCCAGTTCAAACCTCTATTTTATAGCTGAGGAAAGAGAAGTTCAGAGAAATCAGACATGTGCAGCAGAAGCAAATACAAGGCTAGCAGCCTGCTCTCTCCTGCTCCAGCCCCGTGCTCTTGGTCCACACTGCTGTCTTGTGCCATGCAGTGGATGTGCTAGGTCACTGAGGCTTCCCAGCTGCTTCCAGCTCTACCTAGCTGCCAGCTGCCTGAGGATGCCTGCATAGTAGGTGCCAGATTATCTTGGCTTTAATGAGCAAGGAAACTGGAACCGATCAGTAGGACTGGAAGCAGATGAACAGGCTAGCATCCAAATTTGGCTTAACAAGGTGCACTGAGTGAGCCATGAAAAAAGAGAATTTCCAAAGCCCAGACCCCACAGAAATCAGGCTAGCAAGATTTGAATGGAACACAGGAATAAGACTTGGAGGGGTGGAGCCATCACTCTACTTAATCCCTCCACTTAGGGCCTCTGCCCTCAAAACAGGAACTCACTGGCAAGTATTCCAGAAGCCCACTCCCATGCCAGAGTCCTTGTATGACTATTCAGTTATTTGGATTTTTTGAGTCAAGGTACAATCCAGTAAAAGTGATCCTTCCTCAAGGAGAGCTAAAATTGTTCACTTACTAATGCCCCCAATGGATGGAGAAGACATGCACTTCCTTTGAGGAAGTATTTTCCATTTAGCTTTCTATTTGGAGGCCCAGCTATGAAAATAAGGTTTGTCTGAGATCAAGTACTTAGGTTGACTGGAATTTGCCTGAGGTCAAAATGCCCTCTGACATAAGAGAGTGCAAGGAGTAAAAAATCAGTTTCAAAACTGGGATTAGAAATGACTTCACAAAGAGGAGCAGTGTAGGAGGAACACCATTCGGAGCACTGAGCATCAAGAAGATGTCAGAAACAAAACCCAGAAATGTATCCAAGCGGAAAATTACTCTGAAGTGGAATTTTTCTTTTTCAAAATGTACTAAAGAGTGATCAAGGTTCCTTTCTAAACACAAAGAGCAGATTTAAACATAGTTTTTGGTTAACTTAAATAATGTGTGGTCTTTTTAAGCTACCTGTGGCACATGTTCCTAACAGCTGACACATTAAACTTTCCCAAATCTGAGTTGCCTCTCACAGTACCGTGTACCAGTTTTAGGATGGGAATTCCTATTTTAGTATATGTGCTGCCGAAGTGAGCACAGGATGGGAATTCCTTTGAAAAATGCCATTTCAGGATCCAGCTCCTGGAAGTGAATGAAGCAGGGAGAATTAATATCTGCCTCCAGGCTAAGAGAATAGAGAGGCCTCAATCCAAGGGTTTAGACTAATGTACGCCATCTAAGAAATGAATACCAGAAGACTAGAAAGGCCTGACAGGAGAAATGATTGCAAGATCAGCAGCTGGCAAGCTGAGAAAAAGACAAGTCCAGGTGAGAAGAAAGGTTGAGAGAAGTGGTCTGAACTAAGGCAGCGAGCATGTGCCAGGATGCGTGTGGCAGCCTCAGAGGATGGCCATCCTACCAGTCATGCAGGGAATGTTGCTGGGACCCATGGCCACCAGAGCCCATGATGCTCAAGTCCCTGGGCTGAATGGTGTAGAGTCTGAATGGAGCCCATGTGCATCCCCTCAGACTCCACAACACATCTGGATCATTTATAATATCTAACACGATATCAATGCTGCATCATTGTCAAGTTGCATTGCTTAGGGAACAATGACACAGAAAGAATTCTGTATATATCCAATAGGGATTTGTGTTTTAAAGAAACAGCACCTCAATCTGTTGCTTGCTCAATCACTAGATGATTAAGCACTGATACAGAGGGCCAACTGCGTGCAGCCTGTATATAAATGCACTCACACCTGTCCCCCAGGGCCTCCTTCAAGGCAGGATGGGGTGGCACTTCTGGTCAGCCCCACAGTAGAACACAAAGGTGCCTGTGGACTCTATAAAGCCTGTTCCTCATCTGAGGACCCAAGTGACAGGAGCCTAGAAACCCAACTTTCTGCCTCATGCAAACAGTGTCTGCCAGCGTGAGATGTAAAAGACGCTGTGCAGTGCTTGTGGTGGTGTCAACTTTCACAATGCTGATGCCACAGAGCAGGTCTTCTGCGAGATGGCTACAAAACCACATGGCCTTCTGCCTTTCATGCTGACAGGAAAACTGCAGACCAGGACCTGGGTATTCATCTCCAAAATGAGCAGCCCTCTTGATCATGATTCCCCCGTGACAGGAAGTAGGAACTGTAGAACACTACATACAGGATCCCCGTCCCCCTCTAGGGCCTCTAAGGTCCAGACTCCTAAGGTGGGTGCCTGTGGCACTCACAGTGAGGGGAGGGGTCCCAGGTGGGCTGGGATTTGAGAAAAAGCGGCAGTTTGATGCTTTCTGTTGCTTCCTGTTTTGTTATCTTTGAATCTTTTTTTTTTTTTTTTTTTTGAGACAGGGTCCCATTTTGTAGTTCAGGCTGGCCCTGAGCTCACTATGTAGCCCAGGCAAGCCTCAAACTCAGCAATCCTCCTGCCTCTGGCTCCTGAGTGGTGGGATTATAAGCATGAGCCACCACACCCAGCATTGTGGTGTGTGGTACTGATTGCTGGTGGGTGTGAGTCACTATACCTGGTACTGTTGTATGTGGTTAGCAGGATGTAACCAGAGACCTTGTGCTTGCCAGGTAGGTGCTGGAACCACTGAGTTAAATCTCCAGCCCTACAGTGAATTTTTTAAAGGTTTTTTTGAGACTCTAATTCAGGCAGGCCTTAAACTCACTATGTAGCCCAGGTTGGCCCCAAATGCTTGCATTACTCCTGCCTCAGACTCCTGAGTCCTGGGATTACAAGGATGCACCACTGTGCCAGACCAATCTTTTTTTATCCTTAATGATAATACAAGTCAGTATTTACAAATATTTTGTGTTATTTAGAACAATAGAATATGCTCCATTGAGTACTGTATTCTAGGCATGATTACTAGAGCAAACATTACCTGTAATATTCAAATTTTACATAGTTTTACTGAACTTCTAGTCTATTCTATAATTTCCCGAGAAAGATAAACTGACTGAAAATAATGATAAACTTATACTTTTTCATCTTTGTTTCATTTTATATATATTTGAAGCTAATTATTTGTAAGCATGTTTAAAAGTATATTTCTCAATGAACTGTCAATTCTAATAATAAATTAATGAGTCTCTGAATTTGGTGATATTTTCTACCTTAAAATATGCTTGTCAGACATCAATAAAAATATATTGGCCTTTAAAGAATGATAAGTTTGAGTCATTTATATTCAAATGGATGTACCTTCAGGACATACTCATAAATGAAATAAATAGGTCACAGATGTGTAAATATTGTATCTTTTCTCTGGTATGAAAAACTAATGATGTAAATAAGTTCTAGAATAAATGATGGATATTGTGAAATAGAAAATATTCAAAGGGAAGTGGGGTGGAGGGGTGAGTAAGGAGGGGTAAGAAAAAATGTGATGGTAATAAAAAAAAAAAGGTAAACAAAACTAATGTATATAGGGCCGGGAGTGGTGGCTCATACCTGTAATCCCAGCACTTGGGAGGCAGAGCCAGGAGGATTGCTGAGTTTGAGGCTCGCCTGGGCTACAAAGTGAGCTCAGGGCTAGCCTGAAGTACAGAGCGAGACCCTGCCTCAAAAACAAACAAACAAAACACACTATGTGTATAGGGGGCGGGGGATTGTGGGGTGGGTAGGGGAATGGGAAAAAATGAGAATTATATCGTGTCATATACTGGTATAAATTCTCAATATTGAGTGTGATCATGATGTGTATACATAATGTAGCAAAGATTTGCTTTATACAGCACTAGTAGACTTCTTTCATCTTTTTCTACTTCATTTCTGTGTCTGCGGGTTCTTAGTGTGTCTGTTATAAACAGCACCAGCTAGGACTATACAATTGGACAGTCTATTTTTTAACTTTGGGGTTAAACGGCAGGATTATGAACTTTTTTGGCACTTTTATATTATATGTGCTTCTTTTTTGTAATGCAATTTTCTATATATGTGTTTTTCAGTCATCCTGTCAGACTGAGATGTTTCATCATTTTTTTCATTCCATTGACCTCTTTCTACTAGTTTAAAAATGATGTGCACTTACTACATGATATATGAAATGTTTATGGAACAAGAATACTGCAAATACAACATGTAAAACATAGAAAAATAATACAAAAGCTGAATATTAAATTGCATATGTACATGTTCATGTGTTTCAAAGTTAAATCCTAACATGCCAAAATACTTTTAAAACATTAAAGGGTTTTGGGGGAAAAAATCTTTAATTTGACAAAGAATAGCACCAGATAATAGAGAAATGAAAGTGAGATCTGATAGTTATGTTTAGCCTTTTGTGTTTATTTTTTAAGATTTCCATTTTGGTAAAGCCAAGGAGACAACAAGAACTCTTGTTATTCAATAAAGGAGCTGTTTTCACAAGGACATGCAGAAAAGTACAGCAGAATCTAGTTATTTGCGTTTGCCTGGTGCATTCTGGGGATGTGAAGGGCATCTATTGTGACAATTTTTCAAGACACCTCCCATGTTTTAGTTCAGTTTGTGTTTGAACAGAATATGCGTGCGCAGTTAACTGTCTTACACTTACCCCTCTCTTTAAACATTTGTGAAGGTGATCTTTATATGCTCAATTTTTATGTTAGATCAAGAAGAGTAAGAAAAATAAGTTTACTTTCTCTTCACCCTTCTTCAGTGCTCTTCATTTCTTTATGTAAAGCTGAGTTTTTGATCTGTTATTTTCCCTTCTTCTGCATAATTTTTAAATATTTCTTGCAAGGCAGTTATGAGCACTGGCAACAAATTCCCTCATTTTGAGAAAGTCTTTATTTTTCCTTTACTTTTGAAGGATAATTTTGCAGGGTATAGAATTTAAGGATAGCACCAGTAGTAGATCACATGCTAAATATTTTATTCCACCCTTTCTGGGGAGGGGGTTATCTCCAATATTTGCTCGGAGAATGCTGTCGTGTCCTTGGAGGTAAAATCCACAGAAGTGTGGGGCCTCCTGCAGTCTAACAGAGAAGCCACTGAGGCTCCGGCAATTTGTTCTTTACACTTGGGCTTTTCCCACCCCAGACCCAGCTCCTGGGGTAGGTCCTGCTCCAGAACCTCTGTTCCTTTATCTGTCTACCTCTCCAGTCTTGGGGAGTAGTTGGCCCTGTGTCTTCTTCTATCTTACTAATCCAAGAGGAGCTGCTGATCTTTCAGTCTGTTTAGCCTTTTTTTTATTGTCAGGATGGAGCGGCAACTTCAAAGCTCATCACACATGGAAATGAAAACCGGAAGTCCCCACTGGATCCTTACAACTTTCCCCTTTTCTAATATCAACATTTCTTCTAACTACATTTTTTCACCCAGTATCACTTTACCTGAATCTCACAAATTTTAATGTTACATTCTCATTCCAGTTGAACTACTTTCCAATTTCTCTTGTGATTTCTTGAGTCATGGCTTATTGAAAAGTATACCAATAAACTGCCAAGTACATGAAAATTTTCCAGACACATTAATAATAAAGGTAAATTGTAGAGTTTTTAACTTAGGCAAAAGCAAAGGTATGATGATATTGCACCAAAATATGAAGAGGAAATGGAGCAGTGATACAAGGTTCTTACATTTTACATAAAATGATACATTATTACTTGAAGGTAGACTATAATAAGTTAAAGATGAATACTGTAAGCTAAACCCAGGACAGTGGTGCTCACACAGGGGCAATTTTGCACCCAGGAGGCCACCTGGCAGGATTAGAGGATGCTATTGGTGGTGAAATCTGACAGGGAGCTGGTGGCACCTCATGAATGGGCAGGGTTGCATATACTGCCAAACACCCTTCAACCTTTGGGGTGGCCCTCGCAACAGAGAATTATCCATCCTAAATGTCAATAGTGTCGAAGTGGAGAAATCTGTCTATAGCATCCACTTATGAAATAAAACAAAGAGGTATAATTATAGTTATAAATTATAGGTGCAAATAGGTGATAAAATACCATGGGGAAATATTCAACTCAAAAAAAGAAGAAAAATGAAAAAAAGAACAAGATGAAATAACTGACACAGTAAAATAACAGATTTTGTACAACCATGCCAAAAATTAAAATCAAGTGAGACAAGTCTGAAAATTCAAAATAAAGTGGATCATTGATTTATGAACTCAATTCATCCCTAAGGCCTGCCTATAACTCAAGTTGGCCAGTTGAAGGCTCAGGCTCCTCAATTAACCCACACAGGAAAAGATGCTGTCATGTTTCTTCCAGAGGTCTTTGTGGGTTAATTCTTTATCTGAGACCATCTGGAAGCATAACTGTCTGGCATTCAGGTCTTAACTCAGGACTTTGTTCATAAGTTAAAACTAAAATGCTGGTTGTAACACAAGTTGTTCGTATGTCATGTTAGGTATAACTCAAGACTCCACTGTAAAAGGGGAGGGACAGACTGAATAAAGATGTCTATAAGGAATACACTTCAAGCCAAGAATGGTGGCACATATCTGTAAATCCCAGCTACTTGGGAGACTAAAGCAAGAGGAGCCCAAGTTTGTGGCCAGCCTGGGGAACTTTGCAAAAGGCTGTCTCAACATTTAAAAAAAAAAAAATGACTGGGCATAGCTCAGTAGTAGATCACATGCGTAGAATGTGTGAGGTCCTGAGTTCAATTCTAGCCCTATAAAAACAAAACCAACAGGGCCAGATATTTAGCTCAGTGGTTCTGGTGCCTGCCACCCAAGCGCAAGGTCCTGAGTTCGATTCCCCGGTAACCACATACAATGCTGGGCATGGTGACTCATGCCCACCAGCAATCAATACCACATACCCCAGTGTGGGGCGTGGTGGTTCACGCCTATAATCCCAGCACTTGGGAGGCAGAGACAGGAGGATTGCTGAGTTGGAGGCTTGCCTGGGCTACATAGTGAGCTCAGGGCCAGCCTGAACTGCAAAGTGAGGCCCTGTCTCAAAAACAAAACAAGAAAAACCCCAACAAAGCATATAATTTACATATTAAGAAACAGGTTAAAAGTGAAAGGATGGCTCACAAGTACATATAATACTCTAACTTGCCTTGTCTACAACTTCCCTTTGAAATCCAGTATTTTTTTTTAACTCAAAAAAACCCAGGTGAATCAGTGAAGTCCAACATCCCAGCTGAGAGGCCAGCATGACTCACTCATTGATGGACAGAGTGCAAAGATGGGTTCTTAGGGAGGACAGAGCACTGGGCCAACAGCACTGCAGCTACTATGTGACGAGCGCCACTGCACTCAGCAAGAAATAGAGACTTTCTTTTCAAGGATGTTGTGTTGTATTTTCCATGGGAAAGCCATACTGAGCCACAGTACAAGCTCCAGTGCATTTAAAAGGAAGGAAGCAGTATAATCTCTGATCATAATGGAATTAACCAACACTTACTTGATTTGGAAATTACAAGCATACAGACAGGAGAAAAATAACAAGTTGAAATAATGGCAGGTGGTGGGGCAGGAGGGTCACCATGAATTTGAGGCCAACCTGGTCTACCCAGTGAATTCAAGGCACCCCGGAATGCGCAGTGAGACCCTATCTCCAAAAATCCTAATGGAAGGAAATAAATAAATCATGACACAAATTACAGAGTGGGGCTAGAGGCACAAAGACAGGGAAGCAGTGTGAGCCAGACAGGAGACTCACAGCATGTGTTGGGGAGGAGGTGTGCTGTTTCACCAAGCTGGAGGAACACAGAGATGGGAGGCGGGACAAAAGCCATGACCCTCTAGGGGTCACTGAGGCACAGCACATGGACAGAAAGACTTGAAGGAAGCAAGGTGCAGGAATGCAGAGAAGTCAGAAGTGAGAGATGGTGCAGCATACAGTGCCATGCACAGGAGAGCTGGGCATGGCCGTGTGTGTGTGTGTGTGTGTGTGTGTGTGTGTGTGTGAGAGAGAGAGAGAGAGAGAGAGAGAGAGAGAGAGAGAGAGAGAGAGTGTGTGTGTGTGTGTGTGTGTGTGTGTGTGTGTGTGTGTGTGTGTATGGTGCTGGGAAGTGGAGAAGTGAGAGAAAGCTGAGGACCTGAGTCTTAAAAGGCTTTGGTAGGGGAATGAGGAAAAATGAGAATTAAATCATGTCATATACATGTACAAATTCTCAATATTGTGTGTGACATGATGTATATATACAATGTACCAATAAAGATTTTTTTTTAAAAAAAAAGGCTTTGGCACAAAGCTCTGCTAAAAGAAACACTGGCTTGATCCTGGGCACAGGCAGATTCTCAGCAGAAGAGCATCATGCTTGGTGCTGTGTGTGTCGCAACAAGGGAGGAAGGGCTGCTGCAAAGGCCACAGCACCAGGCCTGAGAGGAGAAGCAATCAACTGAGTTCAGGATCACCTCTTAGAGAGTCTTGTTGGGCATGCCTTTATGAAAGCAGGAGACAGACAAGAAATGCACTTAGAGGGGACCCTGTCCCATGGCACTCCCCGGTCTCCCTCTAGCAAACCCACCCTGGACCCAGGGAGCTGCCTCCAGCCCACCACACCTGAGCAGTGTGCGCATCGCCTCCATACTCCCCTCTCCCCAGCTCCTTGGCAACAGCTTGGCTCCCTCGGCCCAGAAGAGTGGGCACCGTCAGGTGAGCACTCATGGAAGTGGCCCACTCCTTGTGTCTTGCCACCCTGTACCAAAGGGTCACACATTTCTGTCCTCTCTCTACTTAGGCTCTGGAGTCACCCCTCACCTTTAAGACCAACTTGTAAAATGACCGACTTCTCTCCTATATTCCAACCCCTTCTCTGTCATTTCCTATTCTCTAAGACAGAAATGTGTCAAGTCTCCTGCACCTTCAAGAAAATATCTGCCTTTGCCCCATGCTCCCTGCTTCTGCTGCCACAGCCCCTTGGGGCGGAGCCTGCATTCATGACTTCAACTCCCTTACTGTGGTTCCTTCCCCCCACCACTTGCCACCTGGTCCACTGCAGTCTTCAGGGTCATCCCAGCTGCCCAGGCCAGGGCTCTCCGCCATGACATGCCTGGGACTCCGACAAGGGTCCTCTGCACTCTCCTCATCCCGGGGGAAGGCCGACCTTCCCCACCCCTCCTCCTGTTCCCCAGCATCTGGCCAGGCCTCCTTGGAGCCTGCCTTTGCCCTCTCTTCTCTCCCAGGCCTCCCCAGTGACTCACAACCCTCCCAGCCAGCACTGATTTTCACTCATCCCGTTGATACTTCTCCAGGGTGGCTCTCAGGCATTGCGGAGTCGACATGCCCTGAACTGAGTTGTTGCCTTTCCCACCAAACCAGCGTTCCTCTTGCGTGGCATTACTTTCCAGCACTGTCTAGGCCAGAAACCCACACAGCGTTCCACATTCTTCTTTGCCTTCCAATATCCAAATGTTTAGGAATTCACTCATTTCACTGGGCCAGTCATTCGACAAGCATTTCATAGGTGTCACCTACATGACACTCAGAGCTTTGAGCACTGAGGGTCCAACAGTGGGCAGAACAACACCCCTTTCTAGAAAGGCAGGAGTGGGTGGGCTTGAGGTAGAATGGCTGAGAAGCCACCAAGCAAACTGCAAAGTGAGAAACCAGCTGCCCCCAGGCTAAGGGGGTTGAGAGCAAAGGCTGCAGAGCAGGAAACAGGAGCTGCTGCAGGAAGTGCAGGAAGGAACACTCTGGACAGACGTAGGACACAGGGCAAAGCCAGGAGCAAATAGGGCCCTTGGAGCAGAAGAGGGAATTTCAAGGAGGAGGGACAGACAAGAGGCAAGGGCTGCACTGATGTTTGGGGTCCAAGGTGAGGCCCCCCGCACACAAGGTTTCTGACTCTTCCCTCAGCGATCTCAGGGAGCCAAGTGCAGGTCCCCAAGCCATGGCTGGGGAAGGCTCTGGGAAAAAAGGACGTGAAGGTTTGCACACTGATAACAGGAAACAGAGCACAGGGAAAGATCATGCATTGGGTGACTGGCTTGGGGGTGCCCTTCCTGGAGGAGAGAGCAAGGCCCAACAGGAAGTCTATTCCAGCCCCAGGCCATGCGCAGCATTCTTGGGCAGAAACTGCAGGACCTCATGGCCTCCTTTCCTTCCCTTTAGCAGGCTGGAGATTCTAGCTCTGCGCTTTCCTCTGTACAACAGCCATATTATGCCTCCTCTAGGACACAGGGGTGAAGACCCCTTCCCTCCTCTGAGGGTGACTGGCCATGATGGGTCACTCTGGGCAGGCGCCACACACCTCAGTGGAGAAGCTACAAGGCACAGAGTCCCAGAAGCCCTCGGGGCACTGCGGTGAGACCTTGGTCTGACTCCCCTGCTGCTGCAGGTCCAGCACAGAGCTGCCTCTCAGCCTCTCAAAGAAGGGAAAGCTGGGCAGCTGGGGAGCTGACAGGGGTGGCCACACGGAAATCGGCAGCCATGTGAGCCGAGTGGGAACCCACTCTCGAGGCCCTCAGCGGGGCAGGAAAGGATGGACGGCCTTTCTCCCATTGGGTGGAGGTGGTGGAGACAGGTGCTGGGCAGACAGTATGCACCCACGGTTAAGCTCTCATGGGCCAGAGATAAAAGCACCAAGGGAGAGATGAGAAGGAGTGACTGCGAGTGGCCCCCAGGGATCCCACAAAGACCCCTGCTACACTGGTTACAAGGTGCAAATTCCAACTTCCAGGGAGCCTCAGGCATCAGTGGATTTGGATTTGTTCATTTATTTCTCTGTGTTCACCATCATTCATTCATTCATTCTCCTTCAAGATCATTTAGTACATTCACAGAACACTTTTCACCCTACACAGAAACCCAAACCTGTTAGCAGCCACCTTCTTTCCTTTTCCTTTGTTCTTAAGTCCCAACCAGCAAAACCTTTGTATTAGCAGAGCACACATTAGAGAGCAGAAGAGAGAAGTGACATGCTGCAGAAGTGGACTCTGACTCCCACCAGGGCTGCTGGGAGTCTGGGTCAACCAGAAACTGAATAAAGCCCAGGCTTGTCTGTTCACACCTTGAGATGTGGGCTAAGCAGTAATGCTTCTCCACCTGAATGGAAAGGGTAGCTGTTACCCTGGTCTGAAATGCTAGTGAGGAGGGCCTGGTGAGCTGACATGTGTGACACACAACCACTGTTGTCACCTCAGAAGGGAAGACTTAAAGCATGAGGCCTAGATGGGCACAAAAGAGTAGAAAATTACAGGAAGCCAGCAGTACTTCAGATCATGCCAGACTAGGGTTTCCTAAGGGCCATCTGACTCTGTGGCAGAATGGGTCCTTTCAGGTAGAAAGTTCAAGCACAATCTGGATATTCAATAAGTGGATGCTGCAGAGGTGATTAGAAAACCAGAGGGTGACGTGACCACTGTGGCATTCATGCTGGGGAGCATGAGGTCTGCTGGGAGATGAGCAGTGAGCAATCTGTTACCATCACAAAACACAGAGCTGTGGGAGCTACTGTCTTCACCTACCATTCTAACACCACTCTTGTTACTGAACATTTTTGTGAGCAAAAGTGGAAGACTCCACAGTGCTGGCTGCTGCTCATGGAGTATCCTTCCTCTCCTGTGCATGCAGGAAGAATCAGGACAGTTAACGAGGAACTGCTCTTGGGACAGCCCTCACAGGCTAACTCTGATCGACGGGTGACTAGCCAGTCACTATGTCTCATAGACTTGATGGTCTACACCTCACATCCAATGAGAGCACAGAAAGGGGGCACAAGGACCAGATGTGTTCTTCAGTCAGGGGGTTTGTCACAGAACAGTCAATCAGGTGACTTCAAAGGGACCAAAGTAGAACTTTTAAACATGGCTACAGATGTGTAAGTATACCAGAAACACGATGTGCTTTTTGAAACATTAAACATTTTTCCCCTAAGCAAGAAATGACACAAATTGGTAACTAGCAGACCCTGGGCCTAGCCAGTCTCACCCAGTCCAAACTGGAATTGCCTCCTCACTTTTCATCTCCCTGGATAAACGGCCCTGGCAGAAACTGCTGTCACAAAGGCCAGTGGCAGAAGTGCCACCATAAAAACTCTCAACTGATCACCTCGGGCTCTTGTGAGTCTGCCGGGCTCCCTGCCCTTGTCTTCTGGCTGCAGGCCTGCCAACTGAACAGATATCAGCAGCCCCTCGGGAATGAAGGAAAACCCAAGCAGATGGAAGGTGTCTGGTCACCTGGTGTCGTGGGCTACTGGGCAACCTGTGATTTCTGGCACCTCATAATTTTTTTATTCCAAATGTTTTTTATTATAAAGCTATTATTACCACATTATAAAAATTTAGAAAGTAGAGAAAAGTCACTTAGGATCCTATCTTCCTAATAAAATCACTGCTTGCATAATCCTAGCACTCAGAAGGCTGAGGCAGGGAACTGCCACGAGTTCAAGGCCAGTCTGGGCTACAAACTGAGCTCAAGACAAATCTGAGCTATACAGCAAGAACCTGTCTCAAAATGCCCCAAAATAAATGAACAAATATAAGTACTGCATGCATTCTGGCTAAGTCTTCCTTGGAGCTCCCTTATATGAGCACATCTATTTAGCTGATTTATTTCCCACCTCCTCAGAGGAGGATCTGTAGCACACACATAGATCACCAGATACACAGGCGCTTCCCAACCCGGCACAGCCACCTGCCCTCCTGGCCTCTCACCTGAGGGGTCCACCCCACTCTCTAGGCTGAAACCTTGGCACCATCTCAGGCTCTCCTCCCTCTGCTCGACGTCCCTCTCTCACATCTGCCTACCTCCCTCCTGTGGTCTCTGCCCACATCTCCAGGCCAGGTCCCTCGGCCTAAATAAGCACAGTGTTTTTCTGACTCACTCTCCTCCTAAATAATATTCTGAGGCACGGTCTTGCTAACAAGTGTACCAGGCTGGGCTCACACTTGCCCTCTTCCTGCCTCACTTCTGAAGCTCCGGGGTGACAGGTCTGGCTGCCACACTCCCTTTTCTTCCTCCTCCTCCAGCTGTCCAAGACCACTGGCCTCAATCCTGCTTTTTCCTGCCTAGCAACAGCCCAGAAAAAAGGTTAAGGAGCCCTAAGAGCCGCCTTTCACCCTGTGGGAACAGACAGGCCTCTCCTACTGCCTAGGGCAGAGTTGGGCTTGCAAGAGGACCCCTCAGTCCAGGTCTCGCAGCAGCCTCAGTGCCTCTGCATCTCCATCATTGCTTCCACCCAAACCAGAGCCACCAGAAGGGCCAAGGCCTAAAAAGGGCTCCTCTGTCCTCACTGAGGCCTCCTCCACAACCTCAAAGAGGCCAAGAAGTCACACTGAGCAGACACTTCTCACTCGCACCCTGGCCAAAGCCTCACAGGAATACAACCTCAAGTCCACGCCACTGTGCAGGTCCGGAGGGCCAGAAGCCGAGGAACAGGATGACCTCATCCTGCATGTCAGGCCACCTGGGAGTGCACAGAAACATTCACCTACCATCAGCGAGCGGCCGGCAGGAAAGGGCATCATCAAGGTCCCGGGCGGTCGATGGGTCAACAGTGAAGACACAGTCTTTTCTAGGAGAGATGGGAGAGGGCATTAGCAGAAGCACACAGACAGCCTGCCAGCCTGTGTGACTCGGGGACAGAGGGGAGCCTGGGAGACTGGTGTGAACCAAGTAGGGCAGCCGGTCACTTCCAGGAGGGATTCGTCCCAGGAGGGTGCTAGACAAGAGGGTCAGTCCCCTCCTCTTGCCGGGGAGGGAACCTGTGGAGACAGTGCACAGCTCCCTCTGCTCCAGATACACAGCACATACTTACAGTGATGCAGCAGACAAAACCCAGGAAAATGTTCAGCAATCACATTTGGGTCATATACCTGCAGTGAACTGCAGTAAAATCCTACTTGCAAATAGCCCAAGGCAGTTTGCGTCTATGGAACAATCGCACACTTTACCCTGGCTGGTGCCCAAGCCCAACAGTGCCCACCCAGCACCTTACCTACACTCCTGTGCACCTCACTCTCCCTACTTCCAGTACCCAGACAGGATGGCACCACTGTCCTTGGCGCTCCAGACCCCAGCTCTGTCTGGCACAAATCCTGGCCCACACATCTGGGGCCCTGTGGACCCACACACTCCAGCAGTGCTCCACGACCCACTATGACCCTCCTACCATCCATCCTGGTTGGCACTGTCCAAGACCAGGTGCCACTGCCGTTTCCTCCATCAGCTCCATCATCATGGGCCATGCTGGTGCTGATCAGTCAGCAGACAAACTTGTTTGCAAATGCTGCTCAGAACTCCTGAAGCCCTGAGCTGCCCACCCTCAGGCCTTTCTACCCAGCCCTGAGCTGCACACTGCTCTCACTCTCCTCAGAACCGCATGGCCTGCTCCTAGCGCTCATCCGAGACACCCACCACCACACCTACTCTGAGCCAGGGAAGCTCTCACTATAAAGTACACAGTCACTTCCATAGTGACTTTCTGGGACAATTAAAAACATACAATGCTTGCTGGGTGTGGTGGTGCAAACCTGTGACGCTAGGTCCCTGGAAGGCTGAGAAAGGTGGATCACAAGTTCAAATCCCACCTGGGTAATTTAGTGACTTAGGAAGACACTGTCTCAAAGTAAAAATAATAATAAATTAGTTAGGAATGTTAGCTCAGTGCCAAGGCCATGAGTTCAATCATCAGTACAAAATAAAAAAAGATTTTAAAGTACTTCAGGACTCCAGAAATCACAGTTTTCTTAAAAATGGACTTTCAATGATTCAGAAAGAAAGTAAAAGAGTATATATATAAAGGGGGTGGGGAAGTGTGGGTGGGTAGGGATGAGGGTAAAAATGAGAATTAACTTGTCACATATACTGGTACAAATTCCCCGATATTATATGTGATTGTGAGATGTATATAAATTGTACCAATAAAGAATTCAATTTTTTTAAAAAAACGGAGTTTCACATGGCCAATGTCTAACTGAATTATGGTTCAGCCCTGCAATGGAGTGGCCACAGCAGTGCAAAGAGATGCACGGCTCGCGCACTGCAGCCTGGGTGCGTCTCGTGTCCAGTGTGACTCCACGGACGGCATTCTCAGAAGGGAGACACTGCAGGGAAGAGCATGGTGCTGCCAGGGCCTGGGGAGGGCACCGTGCACAGAGAGGACTGTAAAGAGTCTTGAGAGACAGAAACCGCACACCAGATGAAGGTCAGCTTTACTGTCTGTTAAAGAGTACAAATAGGTTTAAAATGTGTTTTGAATTGAGGAAAGTAAAGATTCTGTGTTAGGTGTCCACAGGGTTGATTAATGGGAGCTAGAATTATGCAGTTCTCCCTTAATGCTTTTTCATATTTAAAAATCTTTTCTCATGTCAGTTAAGCATTCCTTTTGTAAACAGAAAAAAATTGTATAGAATCTTCTCTAATCAAACAACAATTGTCCACCTAATACATAATGTTGCTTACCAGGGTATTAAGCCTCTTAGAACATTAGCTTAGACTCCTCCTGCTCAACCATCAATGACTTTAGAATTATGAATCTGACATATACAGTATACACCAGAAAGTGAAGAAAAGTGGGTGCCACACAGGCAGAGGAAACAGATGCCTTGGAGAGGGGAAGGGTCGGTCCTTAGAGGACTGCATGTAAACTAAATACTCCTTTGCTTTTGAGTTTTTGAGATGGGATCTTATGTTTTACTCCAGGCTGGCCTCACACGCATGACAATCTTCCTGCCTCAGCCTCCCAAGCACTGCCATAATACACCTGTGCCACCACACCTGGCAAACTAAATATTCCAAGGAGAGACACACACAATATGGGGAATACAAAGGGTGAAGTCTTAGGGTACCCAGCAGTAATTTCATTCCATTATATGAAAGAAGATATAAGTAAGAACACCAGAGAAAGAGAAGCACCAAGTGCTCCTGGAAGCATGTTCCAGGCCACATGCTCCATGTGTGGAATGGAGGCTGGTAGGCTGACAATGCATGGAGAGGGTGAGCCCCAGGAGATGAAATCCACAGCAGCCAATTCTAAATTGTGAATTTGGTTCACAAGATAAAGAAGGACCTGTGTGCACTTTGCTCTTTTCTGTATCCCACATAACCTGGACAGGTGGTTTATGCACCCTGAGTACTCCAGAGATACTTGGTAACTGAAACCAACATCAGCTAGGGTGGCAAGGATGTCAGGGTCCTCTAAGAAGCTGGAGAATGCTCCTCTAGCCAAAATCAAAATGAACTGTTAGCCTGATAGACGGAAGTCGGTTTATGGTTTTCGTGGAGGGTTAACTAGGTGCCCCTGCATAGGACAGGGGCTGAGACTCTCGTTTCTATAGATACAGTGAGTGAAGGATATGAAGGGATGAACAAATGATAATGCCTACAAGGACACCTCTAACTTCTGACAACCCAGCCACGTGCAGGCAGCCCAGCTCCCTGAGAGGATCCGCAGTTGTTTTCTGAGGAAACTCTCTGCTATTTTATTTATGTTATCTGCTCTTTAATCAGAAGCATGGAAGTCCAACCACCTGAACTCTGATGGGCAGCACCCAAGAAGTTTTGCTTTCTGAGAAGACAGATTCTTGAGTAGGGTCAGCAAACTATAGCTTGTGTACCAGGTCTGCCTGCCCTCTGATTCTGAATGGTCTGCCTCCTCAGGTCAGCTTCTGCATTTGTTTAATGGTTGAAAAAAATCAAAAGAAAACTATTTCATGACACACAAAATTCCATGAAATTCAAATCTCTGTCTATAAGTAAAGCTTGACTAGAACCTAGCCATGCCTTTCTGATAGGACGACAGAGCAGCCAGCCATGACAGGGATACTGCCTCACACATGTCCTATGCAGGGGCCAGGAGACAGTTCAGTGGAAGAGCAAGTACAAAGTACAATCAAAGCACTGGGGCAAAAAATTTATGTGGCTCATAACAGAAAGTTTGCTGATCTGTTTTACATCCGTGTTTCCTAATGTGCTATTTTCATTAAAAAAAAAAAAAAGGTCTTGTTAGTCAAATAAGCATGGCAAATGCTCAGCTGGCTCCATCACTACAGGCCTCTTACAGCCCTTCCCCACCTGCGCTGGCCTGTGGCAGAGCATCTCCCAGCGCAAGGTTCCTGGGCAGGGCCTGAAAAGCCATAGCCTGCCCTGGGTCTCCCTGCATGGCCTCCAGCAGGGCCCTTGACCTATCAGGGGCTGTGCCAGCAGGCCAGCCCCCAGGGGACACTGCAAAAGCCACTGGACAAAGCAAATGAGAGCTCATGTGACCCTGTAGTGATCATCTGTGTGCATGGGTGGGAGAGGTGCACAGTGCAAAGAAAAGCCTTCTCCTGGGCTGTTGGGCTGTGTCTTATAGAAGCACAAATTTTAGCCCTGATTAAGTGCTCTTTTTGCCTTGACTGCTAGGAAACTCAGAAGAAAGTACTTTTGTAGCTTATCTTTAGGAGACTTTATTTGCAGTTTGAATTTTGTGAACTAACTTTAATTCTGTCTATACTCATTTTCTTGCTCAAAGATGCCCTTTGCTCCATTTCCTGATTTTAAGAAAGTCACTGCATTGTATTTAATACTTAATTAGCTGTGTGAAGTCATTTTTGGAAAAAATGCAGGCTATAAACAAATACATATGTAACACTGAGGAATTACAACATTTCAGAATCAAGTGTTGAAGGGCTGCTGGAACAGACAGGCAGCAGGCCTCACCTTGAGAGAACCAGCTCTGAGATGGTGAAAGCCAGAGGACTCCAAGTTTGCTCTCCTACTGGGGAACTTGGGAGAATTGAGGAAACTGCAAGTGACCCCAATGAATGCCAGTCTCAATGCTGAGAGCCAGCAATGTAATCTGTTGTTATCACCATGATGCAGAGCAGGAGGGCTCCTTCTGGTTGCAGGCCAGAGGCTGTGCACTGCTGGCCCCGGACGCAGGGGCAGCTGGGGGCCAGGGGCACTGGCTGGCTACCTCATGCTGTTAACATGCTTGGATATTACTGGTTCCTTTTCTGGAAGGCTCTGGGCTCACAACCTGCAGGGAGCAGCCCCGACTGCCAACTTTTAGAACTTGTGGGACCAAATATTTAAAGTGTTCCGCAACAATGGTTAGAAAGAAGCTAACCCTGACCCACAGAAAACAAAGTGCCAGGTGGGGAGGGAGAGGACGACACTTTAGTTCATGAGGCTGTAGAACTCCAACCCAGAGCAGTGTTATGTAACAAGGCTCTGAGCACGTGACCCAAGGGCTCAGCAGAACTTTTTAAAGTGACAGCAAACTGTTCATATCATGTGCTTTACGCAAAGCCATTGGTGTGGGAAAAAGGGATACAGGAAGAATAATGAAAGCTTCTTAGAATTGCTTAGACCTGGCCAGTAGCCCTCGAAAGTAATAGAAGCAGGGAAGAATTTCTGTGCCTCAGCCACTCACACCCAGCCTCCCCCAACTCTGCAGGTACCAACATCACCACCTCCTGTGAACTGATGGCAGCTGCCCGGCTCTGTCACAACTTACTCTCCAATTCTGGTCTGCACAGACTGTTGTCCCCAGGTCACGACTGCTCCAGATTAACCACCCTAGAGCTCACAAAGGCTCAAAGCCTTCATCGACTCCTTACTGAATAAAACAGAAACTGAGCTTAAGAGTCCAAAGCCTCTGTGTACTCTGCTAGTGAGACCATACATTCTCAGAATGTACGCTGTCTGATGCCAAACTTCTTTCCATAGTCCCTGGTTTCAGAAACACTGTCAGTGCTGTGCTGGGAACAAGGTGCTTATGCCACTATTCTGAGGCAAAAGGCCCACCTACTTCTTAAAGGCCTGGCTGCAATGCCTTCTCCTGGGGATCTTCACAGCTCATGGACTGGATGCCACCTCTTCTCACTGGCCTTGCCCCTCAGCAGTGGCATGGGCCACTCTGTCCCTTCAAGCTGCTGCTCACTCATGGTGACTCTGACACCGGCCTATCTTTGCACCAGCAGAACACAGAAGGCCCACGTGCAATGAATGGCTGTGGGGCAGATGAATGAAAAAATGGCTGAGGGCTTCTCTCGCGCTTTTCCATTCAGCTCTGCCGCTGCGCCTTGGGAAATCCATTTAGGATTAGAACTCATGACTCCTGGCATTCGATCCTGTGGTCATACCACAGTGTTATTATTTCCAAGGGTGTCCTTTTCTGTCTTCATCCCATCTTCTTTTCTCATAAAACGGTGTTTTACAAACTGTGGTTTGGGGACCACTTCCAGATTAACAAAATTTATAGAGGCCCTCCTCTGTCCATGACTCTAGGTTTGTCTCCCTGCTCACAAGCAATTCTGCAGATAGGATCTGGGTCAGGGTGCTCAGCGGGTGAAAAGGAATGGAAAGAAATCTAATAAATAACTAAGAAAATAAAGAGCAAAACTTTTATTCTGACATTTTCCTAGATTAGATGGTGTCACAGTTTATATAGCAACAAGCGAACTATAACCCAGAGCAGGAAGGAACAGCCAAAGAGCTGACAAGCTCGTCCACAGTGGGGTGCGGTATGTCCAGGGGACCAGGCGCTGGCCTTGCACACTGGATGTACCACTCATACCTCAGTCTGTCTTCCTCCAATTTCCTGATGGCAGCTGTTGATATCTTTTGTTTTTGTTTTTTGGAAACAGGGTCTCACATTATAGTTCAGGCTGGCCCTGAACTCACTATGTAGCCCAGGCTGGCCTTGAACTCAGCAATCTTCCTGGCTCTGCCTCCTAAGTGCTGGGATTACAGGTGTGAGTCACCACTCCCGGCACTGTGGTGTATGTTACTGGGGATCGAACTTGGGATCTTGTACTTGCAAGGCAGATGCTGGAACCACTGAGCTAAATTCCTGGCCCAGGTGTTGATATCTTAATCCCCCACACACCTACCACTGTCTCCTGCTGACATGCAGATGCTAAGGAGTCTGACACAAAGCAGACTGTTTGGAATGGAAAAAAGCTGAGGCTCATTAAGACCAGAAGGCCACCTTGACCACTTGCCCCAGCCCATGCTCCCATCCTCCACTCTGTGACAAAGCAACATGTGACTCCACACATTGGTCAGAAAAACTGACATGGGGCTGTGAACAGCCCCTTTCATCTGGCCAAGGGTAGTTACCTAACCAGGGGTCCCCTGTCCAACAGGCCACCTCCAACTCTGGCAAAGTTCTAGACCAAGTACGTGTGGGTATCAGGTTCTTTAACTTTCTAAATGACTGTGGCAATGTGGAATTCAAATAGAGCCAATGGCAAAGGTCTCCTATTACATTCACCTGCGCACTCTGTGTAGGAATTGAGGGTTAGGATTAAACATAGTGACTACCTTCAAGTTCACTTTCTGGCCCTCAATTTCCATTCTGAAAAATATCTAGTTCTCAGGGAAGTTGGAAGAGTATTAAACAAACAATATATATTCTTTGTCAAGATTCAGTAGGGCCAGCACTGCTATATTTGGTTTATCCCTTTCTTCCCTCCATCCTTCCCCTCTTCTCTTCTCCTATGGGAACTACTGACCAGAGAGAGTGATCAGGAGACTTACCCTCCCTACTTCTGCACACACCCTTCTGCAGCACCAGAATCAGGCTGCCACAGCCAAGTGGCTTCAGAATCCACAACACCTAATATGAACATTTTAGATCTAAATACCTTCAGCTCTCTCCCAGACTCCCTTCCACATTGCACCTTCCCCTGATCTGGGATTGAATCAGGATCAAATCAGTCTGCATGCAGTGCTTGGGAGTTACACTTTGCCAATCTGTTAACATCCACCCATCTCTTAACAGAGCATAGCTATCATGCAGAAGATCCCATGTTCTGGTTTCCCGGAGCACTTCCTCATGGAAGGTCACAGCAGAAAGAAGGGACAAAAATAAACCTAGTGTGAGCAAATCAACCTCCTCTAAAAATTTAGCCAACAGGCTTGACTCGATTCAGTGCTTGCCTGACTGCTTCCCAGCGAGGCACACAAACCGTGAGAAGGCCTCAGCAGACTGCCCTCCAGAGCAGCCCACCTGCAAGCTCCTGTTATCTGCTCTAAACAATAAAGCATCTGTGGAACGATGTGGAATTGAGAACATGGGAATATTTGATTCTCAAAAATAATCTTCAGGGCTGAGGATTTAGTTCACGTGGTACTGCGCCAACCTTGGACACAAAAGGGCCCAAGTTCGATCCCTGGTACTGTAAAAAAAATAAAAATAAATAAAAATAAAAATCTTACAACCAGTGGCTTCACCATCCATTGATGATTTCTGCCTGAATCAATCATGTCTGTAAATTATAAAATGGTGCTTTTAAAATCCAATATATCTTCTGCATTTATTTGCTGACTTTCTTCAATTAAAAGGAAGTTTTTTACAAGGTGTGGTAATGTATATCTGCAATCCTAGCACTTAGGAGGCTGAGGCAAGAGGATCAGTCTAAGTTCGAGGCTGGTCTAGACCACATGGTGAGTTCAAGGCCAGCCTGAAATACATAGCAAGACACTGTCTCAAAAAACAATAAAGAAAAAGGAGCTTTTCCCAGGGATTGTGGTACAC
>PVIC010030566.1:0-21809 GCA_004025085.1 Thryonomys swinderianus
AAAAAAACAAGAGAAATACTGAAAGAGGAAAGTATAAATACACATGGGAATATCTTCAGAAAGACATATGTATAGTTTTCCTAAAAATGTTAAAAGTTATGTTTGTAGACAGAATGAAATCTTGGAATCTTATGTCCAGAAATTGACCCAGAAAGTTAAAATTTGAACTTTTATATTTTTTATACATTTATGCTCAAGACTTGTGAAATCACAGAAGAGATTATTAATGTGCTTTCATCCCAAGGCATAGTCACTGTCTAAGGGAATGTCTGTGATTATTTTATTTCAAAATGGTGTCCACATTTGATTAACTTCCTACTCATTAAGCTTTCTTAAAACTCAGTAGGGGTAGAAGTTAACCTGTGGAAAACTAATAGCAGTGTAAATGATTTTTGTTCAAGGCAAAATACTTTCTAGTAGAAAAAAATTATCAAGTTGATTCTATTAATTTATTTTAAACATACATACATATCATTTTAGGTGGCACATTTAGATGATGCATACACATTTATCATTACTATGTGATATTTTGAGATATACATGTTATATAATATTTTCATGAAGTCAAATATTTGTTTCTGCAGACATCTAAAAATTCTTTATGATGAAAACATTTAAAATTATTTTAGATTTTAGTTCTACATTCCATTTCATTATTGTTATGTATAGTCACACCTTTTTAGTGACCATAAAACTGGCACAGGTTTACACAAACTTCATGATATCATTCATATGTGGAATCTGACTAGTCTTGGTGTTTTATTGGATGTATTGAGAAGTAGAATAAACTCTTTGGCGTGTGTTCACTGATTCTGTGAAGGTTTAAATGTGCTAAAATTATACTTTGATAAGCATTATGAGGCTAACATGAAAAGAAACAGAGAGACAGAGACAGAGAGACAGAGATAGAGACAAAAAGAAATCAAGACAGAGAAACAGTGAGATAGAGAGGGATAGAGACAGAGCCAGATGAAGACAGAGGGAGAGAGAGAACAATTAATGCCTATTATGAGTTCAAGATTAGTAAAGCCCTTTTCATACATTAGCTGCTTCAAAATTCTCTACAACTCTACTTGTGATTGTTAATTTCCCTATTTTTCAAATGACAAGATTAGTCTAGAGATACTAGAATAATGATAGTACCTATGTCCTGTGCTTTAACTCATCAATGAAGAGGTCAAGGCTTGAACATAGTCTTTCTGATTCCATAACCCTTGTGCTATTTAGGACACTGATAAAATGGTGTAGCACAAATATTAAATCAATAATTTGAATATGCTGATGATTTACCTTTAGGGTGAAAATGCTTTTATATAATCAAAGATTGGTATCTAACAGGTTCACTAACAAAGGCTATGGAAAAATTGACACTATTCTTGAAAAGGAAGACTTGGAAAATAACCTAGATTGTGTGGAGATTAGACTATATTGATATAAGGAACCCTTAGTTCTCTTATTTGTATAACGAGTGTCTTTCTTTGCCTTGGAAATATTCCAGCTACCTATATCTAGGACTGTCTCTTGTGCATTATCTATAAAATTCTCAAGGGGTAGCCTCTTTTAGGTAAAGATAATCTGAAATTTTAAAGTATTGTAGTTTATTACAAAATAATACATAAGATTTACATAGCATGGTCTACTACATTGACACTAATTTTAACTCACTCACTTGGAGTCTACATCAATATGGACATGTTATTTAAACTTCGAATCTTAACTGCATTATTTGAATTCATGGAGTGAGAGTCATATTTGGTTTTTAGATAAACTGAGTAACAAACACCCACTATTGTGACAAATATTAAGAAGCTGTTTAATAAATTAATGTTAAATAAATAGTAATTAAATCATAGTGATATATGGCCTTCAGTAAAAATATTATTTTATAAGTACGTATCTTTTATTTTTGTAAAATATCAAGAGTTCTGCAAAAAATCTTTGGACAAAGAAATGTATAAATATTCTTACTGGGATATTAGTGAAACATTTTTTTGAGAGATTACATAAACTTGATCTAAATTTCCAATTCTGCATGTGAGAGAATAAACTCATTTAACAGATAAAGGAGAGACTATTTTTACTTAAAATTATGTTTTGTACTATATGCCTCAGTTCTCCGATATTTTCTGAATTTTAACAATTTATAAAATTTCACTTTATAGTTCAGGCTGGCCC
This sequence comes from Thryonomys swinderianus, assembly GCA_004025085.1. Taxonomy (NCBI): domain Eukaryota; kingdom Metazoa; phylum Chordata; class Mammalia; order Rodentia; family Thryonomyidae; genus Thryonomys; species Thryonomys swinderianus. The sequence continues at coordinate 2,176 of PVIC010030566.1, forward strand.
TGAGCTCACTATGTAGCCCAGGCAAGCCTCGAACTCAGCAATCCTCCTGTCTCTGCCTCCTGAGTGTTGGGATTACAGGCATGAGCCATCACGCCCTGCACTCTGGTATGTGGTATTGATTCCTGGTGGGTGTGAGTCACCACGCCCAGCATTGTATGTGGTTACCGGGATCAAACTCAGGACCTTGTGCTTGGAGGCAGGTGCCGGAACCACTTAGTTAAATCTGTGGCCCAGTCAAAGACATTTTTAATAGAAAATCCTGTGTTTTCCTACTTGATAATGTCATGTTGAAAAATAAGGAATAAAATCATTCTTTGTATGTGAATATAGCTTAATCAAACAAAATTACTAAATTATCTCTTTAATTACCAAATCTGTTTTTGGATTAAATCAAGACAAAATTTACATATCTGTGAATACCATATCTTTTCTCTGGTATGAGAACCTGTAGATATGAGTTCTAGAATGTATGACAGATTTTGTGATATAGGAAAAACTCAAAAGGAAAGTGGTAGGGGAAAGTAATGAGGTGAAAGAAGAAATACGATTTAAAAGGAGAAAGAAAGCACATGTATATAGGGCATGGGGGTTTGTGGGGTGGTTAACGATATGGGTAAAAATGAGAATTAACTAATGTCATATACTGGTACAAATTCCCCAATGTTGAGTGTGATTGTGAGCTGTATGTAAAATGTACCAATAAAGAATTCAATTAAAAAAAGAAAAAATAATTAAAGAATAAAATAAGACAAAATAGTATTGATTGAAAGTAACATACATAAATTACATAATCTTTTTTTTTCGTTTGCACCTTCAGTTTTCATTATAAAAACATTGTTTTCATGTAACAGTTAAAGCTATATCAATGTTAAGTTACAAAAGCTTGCAATGGTATATGTCTGGAAGATTTAATTTTTCTTTTTGCTTCATGTCAAGCATATGTTCCTTATGTGAGTATATATAAATATTAAATATGAAAATGTTACAGAAAATTAATGGTCATACAGTTAAGTGGTTAGCAAAATAATAATTGTAAGTCTAAATATTGACTGGTTAAGTTTTACTTTTTGCTATACTGAAAGAATTCTGTTATGGAATAGTTCAGTGATTGTGATTATGAATTTTTGTAATTTATCTTTTAACTAGAGGGATGTATTAGGTATTTTAAAAATATTAAAATCTGCATTCCTACTTTTCTCATATTAATAATGGAAGAATTAAAGATGAAAATAATCACTCAATTTGGTAATTTTGAAAATATTTTGTCTTTTAATATGTATTTGCTATAATGTGACTATGAGGTTTAAAGGATTTGGAAGTACATCATTTAATTTCAGTAAATCAAATTCAGTCGTGCATTTTATATAATTAATTAAAACAAAAATATGATGGAATAATAAAAGTTAAAATAAAAAAAATGTCACTGAGAGCCAATAAAGCATGATTTGGGAATATTTACTTTAACAGTGTTATATTTTAGTTTAAAAAGAGTGCACTGAATATGATGAGCATTAGGAAGATAGGAAATGGAGATAGTAGGACAATTATAGAAGACCTTAAGTGTTAGACAAAGGGCTTTCTCCTCAGGCTCAAAGGGAAAAAGAGAAGAATTTCATTTAAGGGGATATCATGATCAGATTTGTGTTTCAGTGAAATAAAAATGCTAGAAACAAAATTCAGGAGACCATTTAGAAAGGATGTGTTCTAAAAGAGGTAATGAGAGTGGTATCTGTGGAAATAAAGAATTAAGAATAGATAGAAAAATATTGTGACATTAAAATGGGAAAGTGAATGAGAATTCCTGGAATGTTTAAAAAGGAGAAAAGATTGTTGATTGATTTTTAAGCCTGGGTGATGGAAAAGTGATGGTATCAACAAGGTAAATCAGTAGCACACAAATAAGTGCAGTTAGAGAATGAAGATGATAGGTTTAGGGTTGAGTATGTTTAATTTGTGGTATTGGCAAGACACATGAGTGATTGCAGGTGGGCTGCAGGAAATGTGGCTGCATATTTCTTTCTTGATATAAACCCTTGTAATAGCAATCCAAAGCTTCTCTTGAAAACCAAAAGAAAATTACATTAGCATCAGTGTTGAGAAAACTAATCAAAATGTAATTTACAAAGTATGTATTTTTCCATGCCTTTTGAATTCTTTAAATTCTATCATCAGGGACTTTGTATATTCAATAAATATTTGGCCAAGCCTGAGAGTCTAGTTATGATTCAACACACGTACCATAATATCCTAGTTTTATTAGCAGGTCTGAGGACTATGTAAATCCAGAATCTATCACATTGCTTGGAATTTGGTAAGTTTTCATGGATGAAGATGAAAAAATGGATAGATCTATGGATGAGTGAATACAGTTGTGTTATTTTGAAATGTTGAAAGTCATAGGTGTTGTCTCTCTGGTATAATGTTTGAGGATAACCTAGTAAAAATATATGGTGCAAGTTTGAAAAATTTATATTTATTAAACAACTGGAATGCCCATTAAGCTTTCATGGTTTACCAGAAGATTTCTTAAATTGCAAATTTGTTTTTGTTTAATTCATATAACTATGTAAAACACATCAGAGTGTTATGTATTCCTTACCAAATTATGAAGTGAAAATAATTAGAATAACATTTTCCCAAATAAATGTCCACATTATACTTCCCAAAGTATAGAGTGTAGTTTTTACTTACCAATGATAATTTTAAAAAATGTCAGTATGCTTCCTGGGAATACATTATTTAGGTACAATTTTATCAGATTATAGAAAAATGGTAGAAGAAACCATGAACAATCCTTTGTGTTTTGGGAGTCACTGAGTCATCCTTTTAGTCCCTAGAGCTCATTTTTAATGCTTATTGTATGACTTCATAAAACTGATGTTAGGGATTTTAAATTCATGATCTCCTATAGAGTTTTGTGTGTAAAAAGAGGGAAATTGTGGAAATTTATATAATCTGATCATTTACCAACTACTTTCTAGCATTATACAGTGAGTTGTGGGCTCAATTTGTGACCCCAAAATGGATGGATTGAAGTCTTAGCTCCCATTACTTCATATGTGATCTTATTTGAAAATAGGCCTTTTGCAGATGTCCTGTGTTTGGTTGAGATCATAATGAAGTCAGAATGGTCCCTAACATGGCATAACAATATCCTTATGAGAAAACCCCCATAAAGATATAGACATACAAAGAGAACATCATAGGATGGTAAAATTGAGGCTAGAGTTAGCTGCAAACCAAGGAATGCCAGATTGCCAGCAAACCACCAGAGGTTAAAAAGTGGAAGGAAACATTTCTTTGTATAACAGTTTTAGAGAAAGAATAATCCTTCTCATTCTTTAAGGAAGAGTAATAGGTGGGTAGGGGAATGGGGAAAATAATGAGAATTAAATTGTGTCATATACTGGTACAAATTCCCAATATTGAGCGAGATCATATGATGTATATATACAATGTACCAATAATGATAAAAATTTTTAAAAAGTTATCGTTCTGGGCCAGAGATTTATCTCAGTGGTTCCAGCACCTGCCTCGCAAGTGCAAGGCCCTGAGTTCGATCCCGGTAACCACATACAATGCTGGGCGTGGTGACTCATGCCCACCAGCAGTCAATACCACATACCACAGTGCCAGGCTTGGTGGCTCACGCCTGTAATCCCAGCACTCGGGAGGCAGGGGCAGGAGGATTGCTGAGTTCCAGTCTTGCCTGGGCTACATAGTGAGCTGAGAGCCAGCCTGGACTATAAAGCGAGACCCTGTCTCAAGAAAAAAAAAAAAAAGTGATCGTTCTGATAGTTGATATTATATTTCTACACTCTGGAACTAAAAGATAATAAATATCTGCTAGTTTAAGCAATGTAATTGTATGGTATTTTTTTTATTGCAATCCTACAAATTTAGAGGGGAAAAAACCCAAAACACCGTGAGCCATATAACACCACCGTTTATAGCCCAATGATGTCTCCATTATAGTTTCATGGAAGTGACAGTTGGATGGGGTGGACACAGAATTGTACTTTCAGACTTTCCTGTACTTTGGAAAACTATGACTCAACAGCTTAGCATTCTAACAAAGTCCCTTGACATTTTTTCCAGATATTCTTGTCAGCTGCATTCTTCTATTTGTTTTTAAAAGTGAAACTACTGTTAAGAAAATACATATCACTTTATGATTTCTATAAATCATTTAGTATCATTGGACACCAGGCTCAAAGAGATGGCAGATAAGATTCACTTTAAGCATAAGCAGCTCAGTGATATTTTTTGAAAGTAATGAATGCATATAGTTTTCCAGGATAATGAGAATTCATCATATATTATGAAAACTGACATATTTATTACTCTTTCAAGTCATTAGTTATGATATAAAGTCTTCTGACATGAAAAATCTGGACATTAATTCTTACCTTGCTTGAATTTTTAGATGTATTAATTATTTTTTATTTCCTTGGGCTATGGAAGTCCAAACTCTTGTTTGGGGGAATATTTTATTTTCTGAGATAATCTCATAAGACATTATAGTATCCATTGAACATTTCCTTTATATATATTTTTTAAAAATGTATAAACATGCACCTTAATTGCATAGATTTCCTATGAGGATAATAAATTAAAATCAACAATTAGTAACTAATAAGTATACCATAGATTACCCCTTCTATAACTTTCAACACCTATTATAAACTACTTCATGTGAAAAATTTCTGTTTCCCTGTTACATTTTTTCTCTGTCCACTACTAGATTTGTAGGATTGGTAAGATACTACTAGTGTCTATTTAATGATTTTCTCTGTCTAAACTGGAAATCTCTTTCATTCCTATTCCAGTGAAAACATTCTATCGTGTAGAATTATTTCTGGGTATGTATTTAGTGTTATTACAGAGATGACATGTATTTACATAGCTCTTTCAATTCTTGTGGCTTGGTAGGTAGAGAACTTCAAAGAGTAAACATCATATGAAGTTGTAGAAACTATGACATCATGTATATTAAGACCACCAATTACAACTATGCACTGAATAATGATTCTTTTCTATATTTTGAGTGTGAATAACTGATTCATTTATCTTCTCCCACAAAAGTATGGAAGGGAATATCCTTTATTTTTGAAAGGAAAGTACCAATGATTCTGATATATTTTGAAGGTCAGTAATGTTCAGCATTGAGCGTATGAGGAAAACAATAGCTCCTTAGAGAGTGGAAAACATGGTACTCTCATTATCCATAATCATAGCTGGTCACCATAGTAACAGCATTTTGTTTTCCAAGAAGTAAGCCTTTATAGTACTGTAGAAATCACTTCCTAGGCCTTCAGACACATCAGCGGCACCTAGTGGCTGAGGCCTCCGTTGAAACTTTACGCTTTCCCGCCTGCTGCTTGATGTTGAAAAACTGATGTCATGCACTTATAGGTAATTGTGCTCATATTTCTTATTCATCATAATGTGACTATAATTTTTCATAGAAATGTTTATATGTTTCAATCCATTAAAAGCATAAGAATGCACGTATGAGACAGTTATTTTGGTAGTATTGCTGTTAGACTTTTGCATGGGAATGCATGGGGATGAGTGTCAGGATCATAGATTGTTCTAGAAAGTTAGAAGGAAGTTAAAAAGGAAGTTTCCAGACATGATAAAAATGCTGTGTATAGAATGGATGAATAATTTTCTAGAATTCCTATGGGAAGATTTTGTTAAAAGATTCTAATACATCATCAGTGAATCCTAAATGTAATTAAGTCACATTTACCCATGTTCCTTTTCTCATTCAAATATCTATCCTTTTCTATAATTTTTTTAGGAGCCAAGTAGGGATTATTGTGTATTGATACTTTAAGTTTTTTTATCTAATCTTTGTTGAGATTGGGCTGTTCTTTTTGTCCTGAGGAACAAAGTTTATTTTGTCCCAAACAATGCAGTATTTAATTGTGAAAAATAGATAGGTACTATATTGAGACACGTCATTTTTTGGCACTTCATGGGTAAGTACTCTGGGGGTATATCTACTGTATCATCTGCTGCAGCAGTTCTCAATCATAGGTACCTATTAGGAAAAAAGCCATTATCTGGACTCTATCCTGGACTAGCTGAAATTAGGAGTAGAATCTAAGAAAATTGGAAAACAATCTGAGTAACGACACATGAAAATTATTAAGCTTCATAATAATAATAATAATGTCTGTGTTCTACATCTGCTTTTTGTATTGTCCACTGACTACCAGCATTACTTGAGAGCTGTTAGACATTAAAATACATTGAAGTTTGAGAAGGATAAAAAGAAATGGTGATTCCAATACAGTATTTTTTGGATGATTCTGAAAATCAATTTTTTAGAAAAACTTAGCCATTTCTGTGTGTATTTAAATTGTTGTGACTGACAATGATACCCGAATGTTACTGGGAGGATTATGTAAAGATACTGAGTAAGTACTTCGAGAACTGCAATGTACTATATAAATGTTGTGATTCATTTATTAATCAAAACAACTGACATTTATTGAGTACCTAATATTGTCCAAGTCCTGTAACAGGAATACCTGAAAGAGCTGATAAGGATGATATTCAGGTTGCTTTCTCATTCTTCTTAGTTAAAAAATGCTTTCCTACTGAGCATGGTGGCTCACGGCTGTATTCTCAGCTCTTGAGAGACAGAGGCAGAGGGATTGCTGAGTTCAAGGTTTGCTTGGCCTACATAGTGAACTCAGGGCCAGCCTGAACTGCAAAGCAAGACCCTGTCTCAAGAAAAAAAAAATGGTTTCCTAAAACTTTCCATCTTCTTTTATACTTCACCATAAATGGACTTTAAATAAATAATTTTGACAAAATATGAGTATACTCTTGACTACCTTTTGAGTTAGCCAGACAGGACATAGTTAAAGGTGTAGGTGCCATGTCTGAAATACTGTTTAAGGCACAGAAAATAAAAAAATATTTATAACTAGAAACTCAGAAAAAGTAGAAAAATGTGTTTTTAATATTTCACAATCCACACCTAAATTCCCTGTTTCCTCAAGGTTTGAAGGACTACTGAGATGGTACATTCAACAATACTTGTCAGTAGTCCTTTCTTGTTCTTGGGGATTTCAGAAACAAGCTCATTGTTTCTCTAGAGCATCAAGTGGAGTACAGTTTCAAAGCCTATTTCTGCATAACACCTGACACTAACATTTGATTGATAGCTATAAACAGATGACTATTCCAATTATTTTACTCTGATTAATTCCATCTGCCTATTATCAAGCCCCTATTTGCTATAAATATATGCATACTATTCTGTTGCTTTACTCCTGGTAAATATGCAGAGTAGAAAATATAGTTATTTTCCTGACTTTAAATAAATCAACCAGAATGGCTACATGCATAATCTAGAAATGTTATGGTTTAGGTTGACTTTACTACATGACTAGAAGTTGTCTGTTGCTGAAGCTGTGTCCCTGTCAGTGGTATAGTGTGTCTGAGTTCAGCTGTTGTCTAGGTTAATGTTTCATTTTTGGTATAATTACAGTTTTATAAGTATTGCATAGTTATTTGTATTCACACTATGAAAGTATTATAAAGATGCTTTTGAGCATGTTTCAGAAGCCAGGAGAGTTCATACTAAATATTTAATAAGGTATAATAATTTGAAAGAACTCTAATAAGCCCTTAGTCTAAGACTACAGAATTGTGATGAGTATTGCTTGTTACTGGTTGACAACATGTGTATACTCATAAATTGGTTATTTTGTTGGAAACTTGAGCAGCAAGCATAGCTGTGCATATTGATGTTATTTCACAAATCAAATATGTTTAAAGAGACTGGGTTAGCAGAGTCTCAATATTAAAAGGCCATGGTTGACTCGCTTTGTCTTAATTTCCGTATCTTTATAATTGATTAATGTTCATTGGTATAGTAAGTATGAATAATTTATAATTCACATAGCTTGTGGCTGATTAATTGTGTAATTTCAAGGAAACTAACTATGTATTAACAAAATTCAAGTTGTCACTCTGAGCAGTCAGGTGAATTTTTCCTCTTTGTTATCGATTATCATAAAAGCTGTGTGCTATCACACACCCATATTTCCTACAGTTCTTAGAAAAATATGAATGAAATATTTAAGTTACTCTTGTAAGGATAAAGAGCAACTGGTTTGGCCAGGGAGATGACTGGATCCTCTGATTTTTCTGCTCTCATTTGCTCCCCTTTATACATTTTCTTCTGACTGAGTGATTGCACATACTGTGCCAACAATAATGAATGAATGAACAGTGTTTATTGTTTAGAAGGAAGCATAATTAAACATGGAAAATGCTGTGATTAACCTTAGGTACATTAAAGCCCCCTTTAAGTTTGAGCAAATGATTTGAATTTCATAAAACTAAAATTAAATTTGTAGAATGCAAAATAAATTAGCTTCATTTAGCAATATACATACAAAATACTGCTGTCTTGCTTAGTATAATTGGAAATGATTTTATTGTTTTCTACATTAATCCCTGAATGTCAAAGGCTGTTACAAACTATATTTGAGATAAATATTTATTATATTCTCTTGTAAAGGAGAAATGCACTTTCAAATACATTTAAGAGGTCAAAGTTTTAAACAGCTTAACATCAAAATAATGAGCTTAGTAGTTGAAGAATAGGAACTTCAAAGATTTACTTCCCTAAAACATAATTTGTAATGTTACATATCCACGGAACAGATTTTGAGAAATGATAGTTTAATTTTTGCTCATCTTTAAACTACTTTGTGATTGTCATTGTGAGAGTTAACCTCACCTGTTAATTTGACTGGATTTAGACATTACCAATGTGGTGATACATTATGTTAGCACTATGTTCATCAGTGGATTGATCGATTGGTACACATTGCCAAATTTTCTCTGAGGAGGTGAAGCAGAGTTGAATGTTGATCACTGAAGTTGTGCCTTTGGAGAATGAATCTGTCACTGACATTTTCCTGTGCTTTGCTTTCTCACCACACTATTGTGAACGGCTTTTTCAGCCATATTCCTCACCAAAATATTTTTTCTTGGAGCCAGCCAGTCACATAGTAAACCTTCTGAAACAGTGAACGCAGTAAACCACTCAGCCATTAAGTCATACATGCCAGGTATTTGTTCTCAGTGATGGAATGACTGCCCAATATAGTGTTGAAAGCCAAGTTTACATTAGGGAATGGTTGATGTTTTATCTATCGGAGAAGCATATTGGTATGTGGGAGAAGACAGAACAACTTTAGTGGTTTATCCCCCTCTTCACATTGTTCATAAATTTAGTCCAGACTATTTTGAAATCTTTAATAAATTATGATGTAACAATTAAAATTATGACATCAGGTTATAATTTGTCTATATATAATTTCTAATTTGAAATTTTGGGCATAAATAGGACTACATTTCTGTATCTAGGTATAAATGTAATGGCCTCAACACATTCTTATATTGCTATAAATGTATAACAGAAAGGATCAAGAAAATTCTAAATAGTCCTAGTATATAATCATATCTTGGTGAATCTTTATAATAATAAGAAAAAAAATGTTTTTACTTTTTCTTTTAGTTTTTGACATAAAGTCTTGCTTTGTAGTTCAGGCTGGCCCTGAACTCACTATATAACCAGGCAAGCCTTGAACTCACAACAACCCTCCCGCCTCTGCCTCCCAAGTGCTGGGGTTACAGGCCTGACCCACCATGCCCGGCATTGTGGTAGGTGGTTCTGATTGCCAGTGGGTGTGAGTCGCCATGCCTGATATTGTGGTATGTAGTTACCGGGGATGGAACTCAGGATCTTGTGCTTGGAAGAGAGATGCTGGAACCACTGAGTCAAATCCATGGCCCCATTTTTACATTCTTAAGAATATCAGATGCAAAAGTAATCTTATAGGAATGTTACAAAAAGATGAAACTATTAGGAATAAAATTTTCTCATTTATACTGGGCTGGCACCTTATATTCAAAAGGAAAATTGAGCTTTTAAGGCTTTAGCATGTGCTCTTGCCTAGGCTATTGTTTATATATCAACAGCATTTATGGAGATGCACCATAATACAGTTCTGGACTATGAATTATGCAGCAGATAAACCAATTTTGCTCAAGTATAGGGCTTATATTAAGGTATTCTCAGAGATAAATTTAAGAAAATTGGTTCGAGCATCTTCACAAAACTTTGAATGATAGATTTCTAAAAAGATAGTTAGAAATGGACTTTGAAGGCTACTCTTCTGTTAGAAGTCCTTCATTTTTGCTTATTGGTTATACCTTTAAAAAACTGTATTCTTTAATAAAATGAGAACAAATGAATTGGTTTCTGGACTCCTTTTGGACATCCAAATCTGAGGATATTCAAATCCTTTTTTTTTTTTAGGAGGAACAAACATGCATATATTTGGATTATAGAGTTGGTAGAGGAATGGAAAAAAATAAGAATTAAGTCATGTTATATACTGGTACAAATTTTCAATGTAGAGTGTGATCACAATGTGCATATAAAATGTACCTATATAACAATAAAAATAATCTAAAAAAAATAAATAGTATTTTCATGTAGTGTATATACAAGTATTTACATACCTGAAATTTTCTGAGTAACTTATAATACCTAAAATATAAATGCTATGTAAATAATTACATGGTATAATTTTTATTACAGTTTTTGGTTGGCACTTCATGCATGACTGGTTGAATCCATGAATGATGAATGCATATATGAAAGGCTAATTGCTAGGTGTTATAAAGGTTAAAAATATTTACACATTTTAAGTAAAAAGAAAGGCATCAAGAATATAGATAATGCTTAAAAACCAGTAAGTTCCCTGAAGAATGGGTTAGACAGGGCCAGCATTGTACCTTCAATCTATTTGGAAGCAAATATTTTATCATCAGGAGATGGGGAAAGAATGGAGGAAGTAGTTTATGATGCCAACTAGTCCTTTTCCTTAGGGCTTTGTGGCACAAAGACAACCCAGTGGTATATTGTCAGACATTACTGAAGACATTTTTAAAGAACATGTAACTTTCTTTTTCTTTTGTAAAGTTAATTTCCTGTTATATATAGTCTTAATTTACAAGAAAACAAGGTGACCTCCATACAAAAATAAGCCAAAAATAGATAACATAAAACATTGAAAAACACTGTTTATCAAAGAAAATTTGAGTTCAAAATTGACTCTCTTCAAAATAGGGCAAAAGTAATTTTATTTTTTCCTACATATGGGAAAATACTTGGTCATTTTGTACTTTACTCTTGGTTATTGTACTTGGCATGAATTTCTTAACTCACTGTTTATTCTACATTACTTCTGAGTATTAAAAGGAAGTTGAATGAATCAACATCTTAAGGTATGTTTCAAGAAAAATACATAAATTGGTATGGCTAATGTATTTTTAAAAGATTTTAGCTTTTATATGTTAGCTCACAGAATCACCTTAAATTTTGTTTCAAATACTTATATGATGCGAGAAAAAATGATTATTTCATAAACTCTCCAACATTTTTTAAATTGAATTCCTTATTGCTACATTTTATATAAAGTTCACATTCACACTCAACATTGGGGAATTTGTACCAGTATATGACAAAAGTTAATCCTCATTTTTACCCATATCTCTACCCACCCACAACCCCCACCCCTTATATACATGCTATTTCTTTCTCTCTGAATCATATTTATTATTTCCCTTATTACGTTTCCCCACCACATTCCTTTGAATATTTCCTATTTTATAAAATCTATCATACATTCTAGAACTCATTTACATCTACAGGTTCTCATACCAAAAGAAAAGATATGGGATCGCTTCTCAGCCTTTTGGCTAAGATCAAGTGAAGAAAAGATATGGTATCTACATATGTGTGATCTATTTATTTCACTTAGTGTGTACTCAAGGTGTATTCATTTGCACATAATGAATGAAACGTCATTCTTTATGGCAGAGTAATACTCCATTTTATTAAAAAAAAACACACATCTTCTATACCCAGTCTCCAGTTGATGGGCATCTGGGTTGTTTCCAAGATTGGGCTATCACAAACTGAGGTGCTATGGACATGGGTGTACATATGACTTTACAATATGATTATTTGAATTCCTTTGGGTATATTCCTAGCAGGGAAATAGCAGGGTCAAATGGGACCTCTAATCCTAGTTTTCTGAGGAATCTCCACACTGATCTCCACCATAGTTGTACAAGTTCACAATCCCACCAGGAGTGGAGAAGGGTTCCTTTCTCTCCACAGCCTCGCCAGCATTTATTGTTGATTAATTTTGCAATAACAGCTATTCTTTGTGTAGTGAGATGAAATCTCAGTGTTGTCTCCAACATTTTTGATTGTCATCAAACAGGGATGGGGTAAATACACAAAATAAAGCTGATCTTTTGTTTTTCTTTCATGTACCTCTACAGGTGAACAGTAATGACAGTGCTTAACTGCCTGATTGGTGGGGTAGAGTACGGGAGATATCCTGAGAGAGCCATTGTCAAAAATGTACAAGATTTCTGTTATCAGTACAGGGTGCTACCCCCAGCATTACCTTTCACTTCAGTTCTGCTAACTAGCCTTTCATTTCCTTGTAGCTCAGAGTTTCTCAGTTTATAGTTTACCATTATATAGTACATGTGTGTTTCAGGACCAAGATGGAATCATATAACATTTCAACATTTCAGATAAATTTAGAGAAAAATATGTAATTTTGCCTTTTTGAAGATATTTATTGTCATATTTAGACATATTACTTGTCATTTTTTCTTGTATTTTTTCTTATAAATAATACAAATTAATTTTATAATGAGGTAGGTCTGTTTTTCCTTTTTATTTCAAAGATTTGCTGTGCTTCTTACATCTAAAAATTCCTCAATGAACAAATTATTTTACTATATTATAAAACATTTAAAATATATGCAAGTTAACACTATGAAGTTTTTGTATCACACTGTTAATTTTCTTATTCTCCTTCCATTTTAATATATCTATGAAAAGGCATATCCAATAAGCATCTTTTAACCAAACCTAAGACAATTGAGTCAAAGTCAGCCCATTGCAGTTATCATTAATGCAGAGCTTTGAAAGAAATTTATAGAGAATCCTGGTATGTCTACAGAGGCTTTTGAGATTGTCATAGAGAAGAGGAGGACCCAAATTTATTTAAAATAATTCTACGGATTAATATTAAAATTTGGGAACCAGTGGTTTAGAGAAACATACAACTAATAAAATAAAGAGAGTATGTTTCAGGTATATCTTGCTTCATTATGCTAAAGCGGGAGATCTAAAAACTAGTGAAGTATTTTTTTAGTTATATTTTACTGTCTTGCTTCATTTCAATGAAGTCTTTGATAATCTTTTCTAAATTAAAAATTATATTATCTCATAACTTTTTATAGATTTTTCAACTAATTGAGTTTTATATATCAGAAAAGTTCTATTAAATAATATAGGATTTACTAGGCTGAACATTTATTTATTTTTTCCTCATTCAAATGTTATTTTAAAAATTACCTTTGGTATTTAAATTCTCATTGGAATACAGTTTCTTATGGTTGGTTGTATTTCTTCATCAAACCATTAAAAAGAAACTTCTTGCAGCAGAGAAGTTCTTCTTTTCATTTATAAAGTCTTTTCCTAAGCCAATTTCTCCAACAGTTCTACCTAATCTGTTTTGCAGCAGGTTTAGTTTTTCTATTTTAATATTTAGGCCTCTAATCAACTTTGACTTTAATTTAGTGCAGGGTGAAAGATATATATATATATATATATATATATATATATATATATATATATATATATATATATATATATATCAGCCCCCACCAAATTTAAAGACCCAAATCAAAACTGCACATCTGAAATGAAGAGACATTTTTCTGAGGAAGAAGTAGAAGCAGCCAAGAAGCATATGAAGAAATGCTCAACATCTTTGGTCATTCGAGAGTTGCAGATGAAAACAACACTGAGATTTCATCTCACTCCACAAAGAATGGCTGTGAAATTAACCAGCAATAAACACTGGCGAGGCTTTGGGGAGAAAGGAACCCTTCTCTAATATTGGTGGGAATGCCGACTGGTTTAACCACTGTGGAGATCAGAGTGGAGATTCCTCAACAAACTAGGATTAGAGGTTCCATTCACCCCTACTCTTCCCTTGGTAGGTATATACATAAAATAATTAAAACACTCATATCACAGTGACATATGTGCACTCATGTTTATAGCATCTCAGTTTGTGAAAGCTAAATCTTGGCAACAGCGCAAATGCCAATCAAAGGCATTTGGAGATGGAGACTGGATAAAGAAGTTTTTTCTTCTTTTTTTTTTTAATAAAATGAAGTACTACTTTGCCATAAAGCAAATATTTGATGTTTAAAAAATGAAAACAATGTCATTATCAGTATTAAATACTGTAAATAAAAAGTTTTGTTAAATTCTATTCTGAAGACTTTGAGCTTATGAGTTACCTCTATGTCCATATGCCGAAATTTAGAATTAATCAGCAATGTGTATACAACATGTAGATCGTAAATGTACACCCCCCCCCCCGAACCCTTTGGGGATAAGAGGTCACTGGGGAACCAGGGACTTAGGGAGACAGGAGTAGAGTGAAATAGGGTTAGCAGATTTATGAAGATCACCCAGACCCGAGAACCTCATATATGACAGCAGGTAACAGAGAATAAGAGGGCATATATAAAACCATACCAACTGTATGCTATAAGACCATTGGAGATTTTGCTCACCTTCTTATAATAGTACAGAATAAATAGGGCAGCCTAAGAGTCTTTTACTTCTGGGTATTGCTTCTGACAGGAAGATAGTTTTTATAGAATGGGAAATTTCCATAGGAAATTTGGCATGGGAATGTAATGAGGGGAAAGAATAAATATGATTCAGAAAGAAAATAAAGTAGTATGTATAAAGGGGGTGGGGAGGTGTGGTTGGGTAGATATATGGGTAAAAATGAGAATTAACTTGTGTCATATACTGGTACAAATTCTCCAATGTTATATGTGATTGTGAGATGTATATAAATTGTACCAATAAAGACTTCAATTAAAAAAATGAAAACAGCATGTATATAAAGGGTGGGGGATTGTAGGGTGGGCAGGGAAATGGGAAAAATGTGAAATAAATTGTGTCATGTATGGGTGGAAATTCTCAGTGTTGATTGTGATCATGTGTACATAAAATGTACCAATAAAATCAATTTAAAAACAAAATAGAAACTTCCTAAAATTAGTTAATAACAAGTTACTGGAACAATTTGAATATGAAAATAATATTTAAGAATATAATTGTGAAATGTATTTATTTAACTAGAATTGCAAAAATTTTGAAAACAAAAAATGATGAATGTTCTGATATATTTTAATGTCATTCTGAAATTTTTAACCTCAGAACATATCATGTATATGATAAATTCATAGCTTCCACGCATAACTTTTGTTGCCATAAATGTCAGTCATTCCTCTCATTAATATTCTTCTAGCATGGGGGAAATAGGATGAGTGATCTGAGGGAAAGAGGCAACCTAGTGAGCTCTTCAGCCCTTGGAGCACCTGTTATCAATAGATTTCAAAGCACTTAATCCTGTTTGATGGTCCTATGACTGAAGAAGTACTTTACTACTTGGCTGTGAACTTGTCATAGGTCTCTATTAGATTATTGGAAAATGCAGGCTTTAAGCTATTTTCTTGACTCCTGGGACACTGTTCAAGACAAGAGATGACACTTAAGCTTTGGTTGGTTGACATGGGATTTGGGTGCTGATTGCTAACACTGCTAGTACTGAATCTCCTTGCATCTTGTTTATTTATATGAACAAAAATACCAAATTAACTATCTCATACTGCAGTATCTCAGTGGATGGAATAAAGATAATCTAAAGAGCACAGATTGTGCCACAAACAAAGGCAAAGAGTAGAAAATTTTTTTAAAAGTCTTCTCATACAGGAGGAACTATTTTAAGAAATAAACCACTTATTAGCTATTTTTAGACTTGGACTTTGTAAAGCAACTTTAAATTTGACTGTGTTTATTACTGAATGAAAATTTATTTCCTACAATGAATGAGAATTTCTTGGCAGGAAAACTGTGCAGAGGCTACAATGAACTTCAGTGAAGTGCTTTCACATTCCCTTCCCACTGAGTTGAAAGCCTTCTTAGAGTATTTCAAGTGTATTTCTTTTCCTATGGAGGATCGCTTTGTTGAAAATTGCTTCCTCTTCTCTTGATTATTGAATCAGATATTATATTTAGTTCTTTAATACTTCATAGAGTGTTGGCAAAAAATGAAATATAATAATCTGATTCTTCCTTGTATTTTGAAAGCTATTTAAATTCAGTTCTAAAGAATTCAGTAGAGTTAAGCCAGTATTGGAAGAGGGATATTATTTTATTGACTTTTCTCTTGCTCTGTAATTGCTCATCCCATACCTTCACCATTAGGATATACTTCCTTTCCAGAATTTTCGTTATATCTCAATACCCAGAACTAGACTTCTGTTCTATGTTTTAGATGTACCTTTTTTTCCAACCCACGTAAGTCATTTAGATCAAAGGTAATCTGATGTTAATCTTAAACAGATCTATTTCATATATTATATATTTTATATTTTCTTCCTTTTCAACATTAATATTAACCTGAATTTAAGAGTATATTCATCTACTAACAAGAAATTAAAGAATCTAAGATGGATGTAATAGCATGGTTAGCCTTTTCACATTTCCAATTCAAGCTATAAATGGACTAAAAATCCTTAAATTTTAGTATACTTCAGCTTTCCCACTTCAGAGTTATATTGTGAATTGTAGAAGTATGGATGGAATTTTATCATCACTATATCCTAGTATTTTGTCTTTCTGGTTAAGCATAATATATATTTTTCATTTAAATAAACAATAGAGTACAGTTGTTAGGTCATGAACTCTAGAGCCTAACTTTTCTAAGAATGTGTCTCTCAAGTTATATTTTACCTTCTTGTACCTAAGATTCCTCTGCATTTAAATGAAAATAAATTTGCTGGATTAAATGATTTAATATGCATAGTACTTAGTGCTTTTTTATTCTATAGAGGAATTCTCATTATTTTAATCATTTACTATCAAGTATTCATTAATGAATATTATGCTGTAATAATTATGTTATAATTAATATTGTGCTATAATAGTGACTTTATAATAGTGACAGAGTTTATGGAGGCAGATAATTCAATAACCATTTAAATAAATATAATTCTATATTATGACAAAAATAAAGTTGAAAAATAGTTGAAAATAAGCATACAGTTGATGGAAAATTCTGAAATCATGAAGCCTGGAATGAATGATAAATATTCAGTGAGGAAGAAATATTTCAATAGAAATGTAAAGAAGGCTAGAAGTTTATCAGTTTAGTTTTGGAAGAATGTTCTGGAGAAATAATTGCTTCAATTAAAGAAATGGTCATAAATATTGAGGAATCTGAAAACTAAGGAGGGAAATGGTTCTTACCTTGACAGGAGGAAGTAATAAGAAAATAAAAAGAGATTGAAACAAAGCCCAGGAAGTTCATAGTATTGATATTTTCCTGTTATTAAAGGAAGTTTTCACCTTGTGTCTGTTTGCACTGCATACTAGGAGATAAAGTAATATATAGATAATAGGGTTTCTCAGAGAGTGTTAGTGGTTTGATGGCAATACAAGATGTTTGAAATCATTTTGTGAAAAACTGTAAAATTGCTCAATCAGTGAATTTGGTAAATGCAACTATGTCAGCATTCCATCAAGACTGCTGATCATTAATTCATATAAAATGTCAATATTCCCTGCTGTTTTTTGTTTGTTTAACTCTATAACAGCTCAATTTTCTGAAATTGTGGCTAAAGAAAGAAGATTTGGGCAACTATTTGAACTTGTGATATTTCTTGTAAATACAAAATCAGATAGAAAACAGAGTCATACATTATAAATGTAATGGTTAGAATGATGTTACGCAAAAATTTCACTGAATAGGGATAGACATAAAGTTATAAAGGGACTATTTATAAAGGCATGTTAGATCAATAGTTTTTTGGTTGTGATGTTTTAAGGTTTGCATTTAGAGTAGTTAAATAATAATGATAACCATGATGATGATACTGATAATAAAAATAATAATAACAACAAAAAGAAAGACACTGATAATGATCAGGAAGCAGACTTCTTAAAATATAGGTTGGAAAAATTTGTAGGATGACCTTATCTTGTGTTTGGGAGAAAAGATACCCATAGAGCAGGTCACTGAAATGAGGAATTGAGAGTATTTGGGGTGCTGGGACAGGGAATGAGTTGTCCATATGGCTTTTAAAATTCCCAAGATGATTGGAGAAATTGTTATGAATAGAAAAATTATGAGTTATACATCAAAATTTTCAACAAATGTGAGGGCTGGGTGATGAAATCTTGATAGATTTGATTTTGAGAGCCATAATAGAATGCAATGAGCTTTAAAAAATAGCCGTTTTACTATAAACTCATAAAGAAATGATTTTCTGAACATATTGACTGAACAGTTCATAATGGAAAAGTAATTTTTTAATTCTTGCTTTTAAAAGAAAGTATGTTTTTTCATGACTTTCTCATAATTTGTCATTAAAATACATTCTTTTGATTTTCACATAATTAAAGGTGGAATGTCAGCTTTGGCTTAAGGCCTACAATGTCCTTTTAAAACTCGCCTGCCTTTGTAAATTGCAGCATTAGTCAGAAAGTTTTATATATAAACACATGCAATTTACTTTCTGTAGGTCCAGATGCTGTCACATTATTTCCAAATAATGCCATGTATTTGATAAAACATTGAAATCTGAAATATGTGAAGATTAAGAATATATGGTTGGATAAGTTTGATATTTTAAAAACAAAATTATGTTGGCTTAAATTTGTTTTAAAATAGCTGTATATAGCTACATGCATTTTCACCATCAGAAAAGTCCTTTATCACCTTTAAGAAATTAGACGCTTCTATTCACTCTGTTATTTCTCTTCCACAGCAAATAAAGGATTGGTATAGAGAAATTGAACTTACTTGTTTTTACAGAGAATATCAAAACCAAAGTTATTATGGTGATCTACCTTTTTGCAAGTCCAACACCAAGGAAGAGACCATCAATAGGTGAGCCTTTGATGTTGTAGTAGTGAAAAATTGTTCCTGGGATTTTTAAAACTTTTCTCTATGTTTCAGTTACTTCCCTTTAAAATATGCATAATAAATTTAAATTGATAATTTGGAAACTACTATCCTTTGGAAGAAGTTATTAAAAGAGCATTGGTGTGTCTCAGAAACTTATAGCTGAGTACCATAATCATTTCCTTAAAGTGTATTTAGGTTAAGAAATGTCTACACGGGCTGGAGGGTTAGCTCAGTGGTTCCGGTGCCTGCCTCATAAGCGCAAGGTCCTGAGTTCGATCCCCGGGAATCACATATAATGCTGGGCGTGGAGACACGCCCACCAACAATCAACACCACATACCACAATGCCGGACGTGGTGGCTCACGCCTGTAATCCCAGCACTTGGGAGGCAGAGACAGGAGGATTGCTGAGTTCGCGGTGGCTTGCCTGGGCACCATTGTGAGCTCAGGGCCAGCCTGAACTACAAAGTGAGACCCTGTCTCAAAAAGCAAAAAAAA